>CM049819.1:6699128-6971628 GCA_027422435.1 Schizopygopsis pylzovi
CAGTGGATTAATGGCATCTGAAAGTACGGGGAACAGTACTTAGAGAGACGGAGGATAATGTATTGCTCAGAGCTCAGGAGATATAATGGACTTTTTCTCAGAAGAGACGTAGATCATGCCTCTTTGTTTGCATGCATTTGCATCTTTGACAGTTTTGAGACATTGTTGAGATCTCTATTGAAGTTTTCCACTTGCTCATCATTAATGCTGTTTTATTTGTAATTTTTTTATTACGATTTCAGAGACATAACGCCATTCTCAAATGTGTTTCATTTAAGCATCAACACTGTCTCAACTCAAAATACTACATTTACACTGCTATTCAGATGTTTGGGATTAGATTTGTTTATAAATCTCTTCTGCTCACCAAGGCTGCAATTATTTGATATTGTGAAATATTATTACTATCTAATATAAGTGTTTTCTAATTCAATATATTTTCAAATGTAATTTATTTCTGTGATCACTTTCAGCATCATTACTCCAGTCTTCAGTGTCTCATGATCTTCAAAAATCACTCTAATATACTGATTTGCAGCTGAAGAAACATTTCTGGTTATTATCAATGTTCAAGACGGGTGCACTGTTCAATATTTTTGTGAAAGCATGATACTGTTGGATTTTCAAGGTTCTCTGATGAGGAAATCAGCATGTCAAATAGAAATATTCTGTGACATAATGTCTTCTTTTGATCAATTGAATGCATTCATACTGAATTCAAGTATTTATTTCTTCCTAAACTTGCCAGCATACTGTTATTGAACAATCTTTCAGCCCAGACTTTGTCAAGTTCATTGTGATCAGCTGTAGTTTTGCACTGCTCATCCCTGGTTTGATTGTGTTTTGTGACAGAGAGGGGAAGATGGTCGTACTGACCCTCGCGATCGGATTGGCCGAACAAGACGACTTTGCCAATCTTCCAGATCTACAGGAGGCGACAGCCAACAAAGAAACACCTCCCGCCGACAAAAGGTAATGGCTGTTTCCGTATGCAAGTCTCAAAATAAGTAGATATACACATTTGAAATGCTTCCTCTGGGCTAGAAGTCTCCTGTCTAGAGCAGTTTTAGTCTAATACAGTATTTTCTGGAAGGGGTTTGTTGGTGTTTGCTGGTTGATGCTAAAACTACTACATCTGTGGGGGGGAAAGGTATATTTCTCCATTGCTGGGCATTTAATAAACCCTACTGTGTCATTTCTGATACATGGGTTTCCTCTAAAGGCCTCTGAATTATAAACATGATCAAGATTTTGCTGAAGAAATGGTTGTCCATCTTCTACATGCCTTCTCTGATTAATAGTTTATATTTTTTAGCAAGTAAAAGGCTGTAAAAATGTCCACTTTCAGCTTGTGGTTCACGTGTCTTTTTGCTGTGAAGTCTTCAATGATTTTTTAAGTAAACATAAGCTACTTTTATATTGTTAGTAATATTTCAATACGAACACTTACTGGAGTGAAGCAACTTGGCTTTACTTGATTAAAACGATGATCCATCAGGCTTTTGAGGAACATTTATTTGTTTATGTCTCAATAATCATTGCATTAAATGTTTTCAAACTACAGAGCTTTGATCATAAACCTAAGCCTTTAAATATCATCTTACTATGCCATATTTTTTGGAGATAAACAGTGACACCTGATATTTATATGCATTTTGTGTAAGTAGCCTCCTATAATGTTATAAAATCTCATCGATTTACATTACAAACAGTTCATCTTACACTTTGGCCATGTGAATATCAGCTTCTGCACCAAATGGGATATTTTTTGCTCAGTTTGATCCTCTGAATAAAACTTGTCCTCCTCAAGTACAAGCTTCATATTCGTACTATATCACACTATACTGTCTGATTTATCAAATATGACACAATTTCATGAGACAATATTGTGTAAAGGTCCAATAAACTCTTCCCTATTTTTGTGGACTCTTTCATGGCAGGCTTTACAGAAGAGCTTTTTTTTTTGCAGTGCCAAATATTTCATTTTATCATAGTTGATGTTTATCGTGTAGAGTTGACTGTTCTTTTTGGAGGGCTATCAAAAGTGTGGAATGGGCCTATATTTGTGTCTGTCTGCTGCTGTTCTTGACTTCTCAGCTTTTGGTTAGCGCCACTCGGTCGGTCCACAGGAAGTGGAGGTGACCAATCAGCAGTTAGTCATTGGCAAGTCTTTAAGTACGAGGTCCGTTTCTTGCTAATGAAGTACTCCATCCACACAAGCTTATCACAAAATCAATGGTTGTCCTTGTGTGTTCTACCCGGTTATCAATCACGTGTCAATGAGTCATACCAGTGAGTTTATTTTCTCTGCTCGTAACGGTTGACTTTGTTTTAAAACAATAGCTCACCCAAAAATGAAAGTTCCTGAAACGTTACTCAGCCTCAGGCTATTCTAAATGTAGATGAGTTTGTTTCTTCCTTCATCAGAATAGTTTTGGGGAAATGTATTATTACGTCACTTGCTCACGGATGGATCCTCAGCAGTGAATGGGTGCCGTTAGAATGAGAGTCCAATCAGCTGATAAAAACATTACAATAATGCACAAGTAATCCACACCACTCCAGTCCATCAATTAACGGCTTCTTAAGCAAAAAGCTACGTGTTTGTAATAAACAAATCCATTGCCGCTTGATCTGTGCATATGCTCTCCTGATTCAGATGAGATGACTTTTCCACTAAAGAAAGTAATATTATGGACAGAGGACTCGGATTTTAAATCCTTAATGATGGATTTGTTTTGAGTGGATTACTTGTGAATTATCGTGATGTTTTTATCAGCTGTTTGGACTCTCATTCTGACGGCACCCATTCACTGCAAAGGATCCACTGGTGAGCAAAAGGTGTAATGCTACATTTCTCCAAATCTGCTCTGATAAAAAACAAACTCATCTACATCTTGTATGGCCTGAGGGTGAGGACATTTTCAGCAAAATGTCCTTTTTGGGTGAGCTGTTCCTGTTATAATGACACTTTCTTATGCAAGAATAAGCAACAAATGTGGCTTTCCTGGAATTGGTTGGTTAGCATTACAAAAATGCAAAACAAATTATTAATATGAACTCTTGCTTATGTTGTTTTTTATTATTCATGTAAGTAATCTTATTGATTTTTTTTTGGTCTTGAATCCTCGTCTGGCTCATTTGGTCTATCATTTTGAACTTTTTTGCTATCATCACACATTCCCTTTGGTAGCCCCCCCCCCCCCCTCTCTCTCTCTCTCTCTGTGTGTGATCTGTGTTTCAGCGAGGTGTTGGGATCGCAGTTGGGTTGTGCTCATTATAAGAGAGTATAGTCTCAACTAAAAATACACTCTCCTCCGTCTGGCTGAGAACACGTATCATGCGCACACACACACACACACACACACACACACCGTTCTGGCTTCTGCCAGGAGAATAAGTCTTGACTCTTTAAACACACATCAACCCACACAAATACACACACAGCACTTTATTATCAGACACTCTCAGGAGTTCACAGTCTCTCAGATCAGTTAAACTGGAGTGTGGAGGTCTACAACAGGACAGATTTTTCCATCCTCCTCCAGCAAGTTTCATTCCCCACCCGCCCGGGAATTTTATTCTGTGTCCATCTGCTCCCAATTTATAATCATTTTCATCCCGTCTGCTCAGTCGAGGTCCATTCCTGCAATCTGCCGTGATCAGGGAAAACCAGGGATTATGACATCGTTTATAAATGATTATTTTTATTTTTATTCAATATTGACACCTTAAAACCATCAAAAATTCATGAAATGCCATAAAGTTTCCTAAATTTTTTGAAAATCCTAGCCAAAGTGAGGTTTTGGACAAAATCAACATAAATTATTTCTTGGTATAAATACAAAAAATATTTAATGTTTTCTGTTCATGCATTTTTTACTTAATAAAATATGTTTTAATAGTTTCTTTTATCTTTTTTAATGCGAAGTCATTTAAAATGACAAGGATTTATGCTGATATTGTCTACAACCCCGCTTTGCCTGGGACATTTCAAAACTTTTGGAGGACAACTGTATATTTATGCATATTAGAGTACTGCGTTGTTCCTCTCGCTTTCCCTGTATTCAAATCAGTTGTTATTGTTGTGCACAGTATGTGTGGAGTTATATCTCTGTGATGCATAGAGAACAGAACACGTCATATTCTTTGAAAGGTAAACAAGAAAGTCTAAATTATTTCAAACTATTAAATAATATAAGCAACCATCTGTAAACAGCATGCAGATTTCAGCACACTGACCGTCTCTGCTCCATAAACTCAGCCTCAGGCTTCAAATCTGTAAGACTTTCTTTTATCTGTGGACACAAAGGAAAGTCAAATATATATTAATGAGGTCTAAAAAAGCATTGGACCCTACTGACTTCCATTGTATTGACAAAACATCTTGTTTTCCACGGAAGAAAGGAAGTCATACATGTTTGAAATGACATGAAGTGAGTAAATTATGACACAATGTTTCAGATGTTTTCGGATGAATGTTTCACATTTTCAGATGAACGGTCCTTTTAAAAGAATCACTAAATGTCATGTTTTTTTTATAAAATACATTTATGGAAATGTGTCACAACACTACTGGGAACTGTGTATTCACGTATGTATGATTGAAGAACTAAATAACAACTACTCTCATAACTACTCACATCTACAAAAATGTAGTCCCACACTGAAACAAATCTAACGTGGTCCCACGAGAATCAAAGAGCGTTTGGAAGTCTTGATTAGCTCCGTCCTGCATCAGTCCTTCTTGCCAAACGAGTATGTGTCAGGAACCGACTGCCCTCAGCTATTGTTTTCCACAAACCTATTAACAAGCACTCATTTATCCTGGAAGGAAGTCCGCCTCTCGACGGCCTGTCCTTCTGCTTTATGTTGACATATTAGACTCCTTTAAAGAAACACAATAGCACCAGTGTAACAGTCAGCGGCCTGCGACGAGCCGTATGAGATCCACGAGAGCCTGGCTCAGACACGCCCACTCAGTTTCTGTGTCCAATCACGCTGAAGAATGACTGTTACTGTTAAAATATTAACAGTTAAATGATGAACTGTTTCCAACATTGATAATAATACAAAATATTTATTGAGCATCAAAGCAGCATATTAGAATGATTTATGAAGATCATGTGACACTGAAGACTGGAGTAATGATGCTGAAAATTCAGCTTTGATCACAGGAATAAATTACATTTTAAAATATGGAAATGGAAAACAGTTATTTTACATTGTAATAATATTTCAGAAAATTGCTGATTTTATTGTATTTTTTATGTAATAAATGCAGCCTTTGTGATGAATGAGCATAAGTTTAATTTCAAAATTATTAAAAATATAAAGAAACAGTCCCAATCCTTTGAATGGATGGATATAGGATTTCAGTTAGCCTAATTATATTTGAATTAAAACATACATTTGACATCCAACAAATGTTGATTTGATCTAAAAGATTAATGCATTTTCATTCTCTGTTCTTTTATTTATTTATTTATTTGTTTGTTTGTTTTTATTATTGTTACAGGTCCCGGGCAGTCGGGAAGACTGTAAGCAGTAATCTTAGTAGTAAATGAGAGAGACAAGAGTTAGTGGTTGCTTTCACGGTCCTCTTTGTTGTCTTTTAATACACATACACATTTTCATTTCAGAGTCAGTAAGACACTTTGAATCACAAAGTAATTAATAAACATGTTGGAAAGAATAATACACACTGTATGACGTTAGATACTTAAATCAAATCACAATAATGTTAAATAAATGAATAAACAAATAACCAAATGAAAACGTAACCATATGTACCGAAATGCTCTAATTCTTATACAAAACTAACTTAGCTGAATTACTGTCTCAGGTAAACAACTCCAGTCAGTAGTTGTACACATAAATTACTTAGATAAATACATGAAAAACATCTTAAAATTGTTAATAGAATAAATAATGAGTTAAAATAAGTTATTTGTACATTAAAGCATGTAAATTACAGTTTGATATGACATTTAATTAATTTAACTAACCTTAGTAGTAAATGAGAGAGACAAGAGTTAGTGGTTGCTTTCACGGTCCTCTTTGTTGTCTGAGGATGCGCTGCAGTCGCCACGGTAACTCAACTCTCTCAACTGACACCAAGAATTCAGAAAATGCTGCTGAACTGTCCAGTGTAAACTCATTATAATACATTTAAGTAATTTAAATAAAACTTAAATATATATAGAAATAGAAATAAACATAAATAAAAATGAAATACATACAAATAATTTAATTTGTGACCCAAACTATATGTAGGGGGGTCACACTCTCCCCTACAAAGAAGCGAATGCCTCCAAATATTGTTTAAATAACCATATTAGTTTGTTGGTTCCTTTTTATCTTTTAATAGATAAATATTGGGTAATTTATTGGTGTCAGTGTCTGGTATGGTATGAAAAAAACAGGTATGTATGTTGGTGTTGGATAGGTGTAGTATTGTGAATAACTGCTTGCTGGTATGGCTTGTGTCCCAGTAAATCCTAAAGTATTAACTGATGTGTGTGTCTGTAATGATGGCTGACCTAAATGTGAGTAGGTGAGTCTCTCTGCTGGTCTTCGATGTCTTGTAGATCTTTTGGGTTCTATTGAGGGGGGATTTTGTCTAGTTGTGTGTGGGTTAGTTAGGACAAGAGGAATGCCTCTGTCTTCATGGATGCTCTCTGGTACGAATGACTCCTCGTTTTCAGGTAAGTATTCTTCATCTTCTTGTGTTTCTGTTGGTTGCTCTTTTTGCTTGCTTTCTCTCTTTCCTCTTACAGGTCCAAGATTAGGAAGTGTAAGTTCTTCCTGTTCTCTTGTTTCCTTTGACCACATAGGCTGTAGATTTTGAGCTGTTTTCGGTGTATTTTCTGGCATCCTTATCCAGTAGTATTTATTTTCATCTTCAGAGCCAGTCGTATCACTGTTTAATGAAGTGTCTCTCTTTGTTTTAGACCTTGTCTTTCTCATCATTCTGTTCTTCCCCTTTTCTGCTGCGGGTGGCATCGCTGAGACAGGTGACAAATCAGGTAGGTCAACAGGTAAGTCATTTACAAGGTGTAGCAGATTTCTGTGTAGGGTACGAATTTTTGATGGATAATTTTCTGGACTGACTCTATAAACTGGGCTGTCATTTAGTTGTTCTTTAATTACGTATATTTGTTTCTCCCAGTAAGACTTGAGTTTTTCTGGTCCACCTTTTCTCATCATATTCTGGACAAGCACTCTATCTCCAGGATGCAGAGTGATTGCCTTTAACCGACGGTCGTAATATTTTTTTCCTTTTTCACTTGACAGCCTGCTGTTTTCACTTGCAATTCTGTATGCCTCCTTCATTCGCGCTGCCCATCTGTCAGCATATCTTGTAGGTGACTCATCTGTTTCTTCTAAGTTCAGTCCAAACAGTAGATCTACTGGCAAACGAGGAGATCGACCAAACATTAAGTAGAAAGGTGAGAATCCAGTTGCCTCATGTCTTGTGCAGTTATAAGCATGGACAACACGTGCTAGATGTTCTTTCCAATTCTCCTTTTCCTTTTCTTGGAGTGTTCTCAGCATTTGCAGAAGAGTCCTATTGAATCGCTCAGCAGGGTTGCCTTGGGGGTGATAAGGGGTGGTCCTTGAATGTCCAACTCCAGACAGTCTACTCAAGGTCTTGAACAGTTCATTCTCAAACTCTCTTCCTTGGTCGTGATGCAACTTATTTGGATATCCAAATCGTGGAATAAAATCATTGAATATCTTTTCGGCTGCTGTTCTTCCAGACTTGTTCTTGGTTGCATAAGCTTGAGCGTACCTGGTAAAGTGATCGATAACAACCAGTATGTACTCAAAACCACCTTTACTTTTTTCCAGGTGGAGATAGTCTATGGAAACGAGTTCAAGAGGAAAAGTAGTTGTGATGCTTCCCATTGGAGCCCTCTCACGGGTAACAGGCTTCTTTTGCTTAATACATGAACATCTTCTTGTGACATAATTTTCAATGTCATCTTTCATATGTGGCCAATAAAATCTCTCTCTTGCCAGATGTATCACCCTTTCTGTACCCACATGACCCATATCATCATGTAGATGCTTCAGGACCTTCTTCTTAAATTCAGCCGGTAAGACTAGTTGTTTCTGATGAGTGGTCTTGCGATACAGCAAGCCATTGTCAATGTGCAGTTTTTTCCACTCATGTAATAATTTCTTGGCTGGGCCATGCAACCCTCTTCTGACTTCCCTGGTGAGAGTTTGGTTGTTTTCTTTAAGTTTGATTATTTCCCTAATAGCAGGATCTTCTTTCTGTGCTCTCTGTAACTCACTGTGATGTATTGTCGACAGAACACCATGGTGAGATAACTCTGGGCACGTGTTTGTAATGTCTGAGTCTTGAGCTGTAATGAGAGTAGCTATCCAGGCTATATCCCTTTTCTTTGCTACCTGGCTCCCTTCCCAGGTTGCACGAACTGCTTCAACTGACATTTCAACTGAACATGAGGACACATACTGTTCTATGTCCAGAGGACAACGAGAGAGGGTGTCAGCGTCTATATTTTCTTTTCCTGGTCTGTACTTGATGTCGAAGTGGAAATCAGACAGTTCTCCCACCCAACGATGCCCCACAGCATTTAGCTTGGCAGTGCTCATCACATAGGTCAGGGGATTGTTATCAGTGTATACAGTGAAGTGAGGTGCATAAAACAGATAATCACGGAATTTCTCACATATAGCCCACTTCAAAGCTAGGAATTCAAGCTTGCCAGAGTGAAGATTGTAATTTTTTTCTGCTGGGGTAAGAGTTCTAGATCCATAAGCGATAACCTTTAGCTTTCCGTTCTGCCATTGATAGAGAACTGCACCTAAACCCTTCTCAGATGCATCAGTATGGAGAGTGAATGGAGAGTTGAAATCAGGATAAGCCAGGACAGGTGGATGGGTAAGAATGTCAATCAGTGTTCCCAGGGTATTTTTGTGTTTTTCAGTCCAGACCACTGGTGTTTTAGAAGGCAGCTGATTACTTTTCCCTTCGGTTTTGTTGATTTTTTTCATCACTACGTGTGCATTGTTCTTTACTTGCAGAAGATCATAAATGGGTTTGGCAATTCTTGAGAAGTCCTGGATGTATGTTCTGTAATAACTTAAGAATCCCAGCAATCTTCGTACCTCTCCAATGGTGCTTGGTGACTTTTCTTTCAGTGACAAAATGGCATTGAGGTCCTTAGGGTCAACGCGGACACCTTCACCAGAAACGAGGCGTCCCACATAGCGAACCTCTCTTTTGAAGAATTCACATTTTTTTGGTCTGAGTTTCACCCCATGTTGTTGTAGTGCTTTTAATACCCTTCTAAGTCCTTCAAGGTGGTCTTCAAACGTCTTTGCATAGCAGAGAATGTCATCCAGGTAAGGTATGCAGCAATCATCTCGAAGGGAGTCCAGCATCTCTTCCATGCTTCTCTGGAATGCAGCAGGTGCATTGGTCATCCCAAAAGGAATCCTTACCCACTCATATAACCCCCATGGTGTAATGAAAGCCGACATATGTCTGGATCCCTCAGCCATAAACCCTTGATGGTATGCCTTCCCTTGATCAAGGATGGAAAACCAGCTGTAACCCCCTAAAGTATCTGTTATGTCTTGTATACGAGGCAAAGGGTGTCTGTCTGGTACTGTCTTCTTATTAAGCAAACGATAGTCAATGCAAAGTCTAAGTGAACCATCTTTCTTTCTTACACATACAACAGGAGCAGAGTATGGTGACTTGGACTTAACAATCCAACCTCTAGCTAACAAGTCTTGAATGTACTCCTTGACTTCCTGGTAGAGTGGTTTAGGTACAGAGGCGTATGTTCTTTGCACAGGTATGTCATCCTTTAATGTGATTGTCATCTGCAGGCTAGGAATGCATCCAATGTCATCATCATCACGTGCAAATGCTGCTGACTCTTCATAAAGCAATTCTTTTACCTGCTCTTGCTGTTCTTTACTGAGGTGGCTATAATCAACTGGAGGGTGCCAAAGTGTTGTAGAATTTCTTCCTTCATTCTTGGTACCAGCCAGGGAGTCCATACAGTTTACTTCCACAGACAAGGTTTGAAAATCTGCTTGATCAGTTTCAATTACTTTTTTGACTGTCTGAATGCTCCCTAGTGTTGTCTTTCGGGGCAGTGTGATGCTATGCATGGTTTGATTGCAAACAGGTATTTGAACATATGGGTTCTGTGGATTTTGAATTGTCAAAAGTCCCTCACCAACAATCAACTGGTCCAGATGTGGACACTCCATGACAGGTTCGAACAGCACCATCGGATTGGTGACATCGAAGTTGTTTGGAACACGACACTTAACATGAGTGACACAACCTGAGTGGATAACAACATCTTGCGGTCCAACATTTATCGAGACCTGGATATCCAACTCTAGCTCATTTGAAGTTTCCTGGTATTGAATGAGATTTACAAGAGCATTGGCCTTATCTTCTTCAATTTCCATTGCTGTGCTGAGGAGGTTGGCTAGATTGAACAAGGCTTGAGTTCGATTTTCACCACCTCTTATAATCTCTTGTACAACATTAAACCCCAGAATGGGTCTTTCTAAGCCAATCCTGCTTACCAGAAAAGGAACATGTATAGCCAGTCTAGGGTCTTCATTTCCTAGAAGGTTAAGAGTAATCTCTACCCAACCATGGAAGGGTATTAAGTCCTTTTTTACATCTCTGACCTCCAGTTCCTGTGGGTCAGTAATATCTGTGAGTGGGCGAAGTTTTGTGTGAGGTAAGTACATTTCTTTCCAATTATAATCCATAATGCTGACCTGGGCTCCTGTGTCTAATAAAACACTGACAGGATAACCGTTCATTGTACATTTCAACAGACACTTTTCTCCTACAAGCTGAGCAACTCTCATTTGATTAGACTGGTTTGGTAAGTATGGAGATGTGATGTTGTGGATTTGTTTTGACAACGTCGAAGTAGCTGTAGGAGCTTTCAACATTTCATATTGGGACGGAAACTTTACTTCGATCACTGGTTGTCCCTCTGCAGAGATCGTTCCCCGTTTCCCTGGTTTCTTGACTTCAGAAGGCAACCTCCCGCTCTGTGTCCCTCTGCGCCGCATATAAAACAATGGCTGCAAGTGGTCACATTTTTATCTATACATTCGTTGCATCTTGACTGCCGCTGCCTTTGAAGAGGACGTCTACTTGAAGATAATTGTGTTTGGGGTCTTGACCTGTATTGATGCTGTGATGGATACTGGTTCTGAGAATGCACCTGTGTATCTGGATTGTACAGTGGCATGGCAGATGGTAGGAATGGTGTCGGATGCTGAAATTCGAAAGTGGGCTGTTGAGGTGGTTGCTGATGTCTTTGAGGTTGTGACTCAATATACTCGTGCCATGAGTTAGGACATTTTGGCATTCCAGACCGTTTCAAGGAGTCCACTGCTGTAGTTAAAGCTTCTATTTGTACCCTCAGCTGCTGAATGGTCTGATCTTTTGTCGTCTCATCCACTCTCACCATTTCTTTAGCCTCACTGTAAGACTCAAACTGTGCGCTGTGTGCATGTACCACCTTATGGCGAGTAGACTGACCCAGCCGGCGTTGCCTCTCACTTTCATCACTTGTAATGCTTCTTACTTGTCTCAGCAGGGTTTCATCAGAGACACTGGAATCTAAGAGGAAAGGTCTCAACTCTCGCCGAATGTCGCTGTCTTTTAGGCCAATGCCTTGTGAAACAGTATGGATAAATACACTCTGAACTGTGTGGTCGTCATATCTAATGTCTGAATTCACTTGTCTCGAACAGAACAGTATCTTCTGCTTTAGGCTGATCATGCGGTACAGGAACTGCTGTGGTGTCTCATGGTCATGTTGCTTGGCAGTCATGAGTTCGTGGAAAAGTTCAGTACTGCTGCTTTCACCTAGATGAGACTGGAGAAAACTCTTCAATTCTGCAACAGTCATGTCATCCTTGGTTATTAACATATCTTTAAAATTTCCAGGCTTAATCATGCGGAACACCCCTCGAATTATTTCGCTTTCTGTGTAGCCTTCCTTAATTCCTTCATCAATTTGCTTGCACAGATTGCTGAATCTTATGTCAGACACACTGTCTCCTATTTGTCCCCCATGGATCTTGAATTCTCGACGCTGTAACATTGCAATGTCTCTGATGGAGACCATGGTGTCAGAGTGAGATGTGCTGTGGTCCCTAAATTCCTGCCTTGGAATGCTGGAATATACAGGATTATTATTGTTTGGAAGATGCGTGTGTGACGTGACTGTGGATGTAGGAAGTGTGGTAGGCTTAGTTCTACTGGCTAAAAGTTTTCTACCTAACTCTTCATAGTTTGATAAAATTCTCTGGTACTCATCCTCTGATGTGTCTGTGTTATGAAATGCAATAGATGGCTGAGTAACATTTTCAGTCCTAGCACGTTTCTCTACAATTTCATCAATACATTCATTTAAATTCATTAACACCGTTATCCCTTGGTCAGGTAGCCTAGATAATTCACAACTATGCATGTACGTGACAATGTAATTAATGTAGCTCTCTTCGTCACCATCCTTTAACTGTGTAACATCTGCATCTGGTGCAGAGTGAATGTCTTTTGTCAACTGGAATAGTTCACCTGTGTTCAAAGTGTAGACTTTCTTCTTGATGTTCCAGACAAGTCTCTTTCTTTCTTCGTCGGACATGATGCACTTTCAGGTAGACCTGGTTATGTGGTGATGCTCTTGGTCAGGATGATGCTGGTCACCTGCCCCCCTTAGCCTCTCACACACGCGTTGCTCCTTTCCTGAGGAATGTGCTTTGATGTCCCTTGGTTCAAAATCACTGGACCAGGCGCCTTCAGAGTAGCGCTGATCCCGGACGAGCCCCCAAAAATCTGTTACAGGTCCCGGGCAGTCGGGAAGACTGTAAGCAGTAATCTTAGTAGTAAATGAGAGAGACAAGAGTTAGTGGTTGCTTTCACGGTCCTCTTTGTTGTCTTTTAATACACATACACATTTTCATTTCAGAGTCAGTAAGACACTTTGAATCACAAAGTAATTAATAAACATGTTGGAAAGAATAATACACACTGTATGACGTTAGATACTTAAATCAAATCACAATAATGTTAAATAAATGAATAAACAAATAACCAAATGAAAACGTAACCATATGTACCGAAATGCTCTAATTCTTATACAAAACTAACTTAGCTGAATTACTGTCTCAGGTAAACAACTCCAGTCAGTAGTTGTACACATAAATTACTTAGATAAATACATGAAAAACATCTTAAAATTGTTAATAGAATAAATAATGAGTTAAAATAAGTTATTTGTACATTAAAGCATGTAAATTACAGTTTGATATGACATTTAATTAATTTAACTAACCTTAGTAGTAAATGAGAGAGACAAGAGTTAGTGGTTGCTTTCACGGTCCTCTTTGTTGTCTGAGGATGCGCTGCAGTCGCCACGGTAACTCAACTCTCTCAACTGACACCAAGAATTCAGAAAATGCTGCTGAACTGTCCAGTGTAAACTCATTATAATACATTTAAGTAATTTAAATAAAACTTAAATATATATAGAAATAGAAATAAACATAAATAAAAATGAAATACATACAAATAATTTAATTTGTGACCCAAACTATATGTAGGGGGGTCACATTATTGATGAGTGCTTCTCAAGCACATTAAACAGTAGTTGACATACAGCCTGAAACTATAATACATTCTTTATAAGAAACTCTTTATAGAGTTTCATATAATATGTTTGTTTTTCTATTGCAGTTTTCTTTTTGAAATTTCATAGAACTTTAACGTTGATTGGAAAAAATCCAGTTCCCTTTGAACTGCCAAAACGTGGCCCAATTCTGTATTGTCAATATTTCAAAATGACAAAGTGACACATCTTTGTTAAATATTTCTTTAGCAGTCATACAAAAAATGCATAATGCATAATCAGAGTTCTGTGCTGTTCAGAATTCATTCAGTTTGAATTTGAGACAGACAGACAGACAGACAGGTATGATAGATACGACAGACAGACAGATACGATAGATACGACAGACAGACAGATACGATAGATACGACAGACAGACAGATACGATAGATACGACAGACAGACAGATACGATAGATACGACAGACAGACAGATACGATAGATACGACAGACAGACAGATACGATAGATACGACAGACAAACAGATACGATAGATACGACAGACAGACAGATACGATAGATACGACAGACAGACAGACAGACAGACAGACAGACAGACAGATCGATAGACAGACAGATACGACAGACAGACAGACAGACAGACAGATACGATAGATGCGACAGAGAGACAGACAGATACGATAGACACGACAGACAGACAGACAGATACGATAGATACGACAGACAGACAGACAGACAGACAGACAGACAGACAGACAGAGAGAAAGACAGACAGACAGACAGACAGACAGACAGACAGACAGATACGATAGACACGACAGACAGACAGACAGATACGATAGACACGACAGACAGACAGACAGACAGACAGACAGACAGACAGACAGACAGAGAGACAGACAGACAGACAGACAGAGAGAAAGACAGACAGACAGACAGACAGACAGACAGACAGACAGACAGACAGACAGACAGATACGATAGACACGACAGACAGACAGATACGACAGACAGACAGACAGATACGACAGACAGATACGACAGACAGACAGACAGACAGACAGACAGACAGACAGACAGACAGATACGGTAGACACGACAGACAGACAGACAGACAGATACGATAGATACGACAGACAGACAGACAGACAGATACGACAGACAGACAGATACGGTAGACACGACAGACAGACAGACAGACAGATACGATAGATACGACAGACAGACAGACAGACAGACAGATATACAGACAGACAGACAGACAGACAGACAGACAGACAGACAGACAGACAGACAGACAGACAGACAGACAGACAGACAGATACGACAGACAGACAGACAGACAGAGAGACAGACAGACAGAGAGAGAGACGGACAGACAGACAGAGAGAGAGACGGACAGAGAGACAGACAGACAGAGAGACGGACAGAGAGACAGACAGACAGACAGAGAGAGAGACGGACAGAGAGATAGATAGATAGATAGATAGACAGACAGACAGACAGACAGACAGACAGACAGACAGACAGACAGACAGACAGACAGACAGACAGACAGACACACAGACACACAGACAGAGAGACAGAGAGACAGACAGACAGACAGACAGACAGACAGACAGACAGAGAGACAGACAGACAGACAGACAGACAGACAGACAGAGAGACAGACAGAGAGACAGACGGACGGACAGACAGACAGACAGACAGACAGATAGATAGATAGATAGACGGACGGACGGACGGACGGACGGACGGACGGACGGACGGACAGATAGATAGAACATGTCTATTTTGGAACGCGTCTGAAGTTTTCTGTGTGTTCTCTGTGTGTCTGGAGCTCTGTTGGGTTAAGGTTCCTGTCAAAGCATCAGACTGTGATCAAAGCTCACCCTGGCCCTCCGGGGTCCGTCTAGAATGGTCGCCATGGAGAATGTCCTTGCTCTACTAATAACAGCCTTCAATCACTCCACTCAGTAGCCAGAGCACTGTCACTAGGGCAACAGCAGGGTCACACCCACCAGCCTCCATCATCATACAGCACACAAACCAAAAATCATGTTGTTGTTTTTTTTATGAAGTTCCTGTTTTTTTGTTTATGACAGAGCATAGCAGGACAATGCAGGATAAATGCAGACCTTGAGCCAAAAATGAATCACCAAACACCAATGGCATATGGGTACAGTCATTTCATACACTTCACAACTGTTGCAACAGAGGTGGAAATACAATGGTCAAGGTCTGTATTTAAAGTCACACAGAGGTGTTCAGCTGGGATTAGACCAGTCAAGTTCTTCCACACTGACTGAATCATCATTTCTCTTTGATTCTTGTCTTATACACAGAGACACTGTCATGTTAGAATAGAAAAGGGTTCAAACTGTTTCTATAAATTAGAAGCACACAATTCCCTACAATATCATTATATGCTTAAACATTAAGATTTGTACTCATGGAAATTACTAAAGTAGTCAAACCTTTCATTAGAAGGGGGTGACCCAATACTTTTGGCAATATAGTGTATCTAATCTATCTTATCTATCCATTGTTTATTCATTTATTTTGTTTTTTTAATATATTTCCTAATTAAATTATATGATACATTATATAATTAAATTAAACAAAATAAAGTAAATAATACAATATTAATAAACAATTTAATAACATATTATCAGAGCCTAGTGTATGCTACTATTCAAATTTTGGTATCATCAAGATTTTGATTGTTTTTTAAAGAATTATGCTCACATAAGGCTGCATTTATTTGATCAAAAATACAGTCAAAACAATAAAATTGTTCTCTATTGTTTTCTATTTGAATATATTTTAAAATGTAATGTATTTCTGTGATATCAAAGCTGTATTTTCAGCATCATCACTCCAGTCTTCAGTGTCACATGATCCTTCAGAAATCATAATAATATACATTTACATTTAGCAGATGCTTTTATCCAAAGCGACTTACAATTGCATCCAGGTTATACATTTTCATTAGTATGTGTGTTCCCTGGGAATCGAACCCACAACCTTTTGCGCTGCTGACGCAATGCTCTACCACTGAGCCACACAGGAACATACTGTGTGGAATATGGAATATGTTCTGTGTGGAACATATACTGCTCAAGAAACATTATTTGTTATTATCAATGTTGAAAACATTGTGCTGCTTCATATTTTTGTGGAAATCGTTATGCATGTTTACAGTATTCTTTGATCAATATAAAGTTCAGCTTTTATTTTAAAATGCACTGCGACTTTTGATCAATTTAACACATCCTTTAAAAAAAATATTCATTTTTATTGTATTATGTGAGAAATAGAAAACCCAGTATGGAGTTAATGCAGAGTGATCATGCTTTCACTCCATTAAACTCACACAGTTGGCTTAAATATTTTACTAATGTAAAAAAATGGACTCAAATATAACAGGGCCTCGAACTTGTGAATGATTTTTTAAATTAGCACATTAAGCTAAACCTTCTGAACGTACAAACTTTACAAACATCAATGTAGCATTTACACTTCAAGGTTCAAGGTTCAAGGTTCTTTATTATTTGTCACATACATAATCATACAGGGTATAATAGGTAGTGAAATGTTAACGGCACATTGGAATGGAATTCCACAAATCTTGCGGCACATTGGAAAGGAAAAGTGCAATATTTCTTCTACTGAAAACTGTAGTTACAGTATATTAATAGCTTGGCTTCTTTACCTTTTGCTAAGCAGTTAGTAACTCCCTAACCCTGCTATCAATTACAGCATTTACGGCTGTCTCTGTCTCTTACACAGCTCATAAAAGCCTACGTCACACCAACAGAGAAGTGCGAGACGAACTTGACTCCTCGGAAGATATAAGCAGAGAGGAAGAGTGAGTAACATCCGCTCAGACGCTGCCTTAACCTGCTCCCCCGATACCGAGCTCTTCATCAAAGTGCTTGTACTCTCAGTGTTAAAATAATCATGCTCCTTTACGCTCTCGTTCCTCCTCCCTCCCGTGGCCCAGTTTGAAATGAATGACGGTGTAACAGCGCCCCGAAGCCACTCCCCGGGAGCCCTGCCGAATCGATCCGTTTGAAAAACAATAATGCATCTGTAGCAATATCCACCTGCCACAGCTCAATTATAGCTTTCCTTTATATTGTCCTGTGTGAGCCACTTATGAGTATGAATATAATAGCAGAAAGCACATTCGGATGATGTGTGCTCATGAGAGGACGAAGCTGTATTATGTTTATGGATCGGCATTGAGTAGCAAAGGCCATGTGGGTTTGTGAATCAAGCAGCGGGGCATCAGATGTAGTCTGTACCGCCAGTGGCTCTACTGAGTGCTCATGCATTCAGAGTTTATTTGTTTCATGGTTAATTGTGCACTGCACACATAGGCACGTCTCTCGTGTGCTTACGGTGCTGTGATGTATGATGAGCTACAGTGATGTGATGAGAGATGGTGGCCGCTGGGTAAAGCTGCAGCACTGGTGTGTGTGTGAATGTGAGTTCAGAAAACAAAGATCCACATGGTTTGTACATTTATGTTTACAGATGTACAGCCACAAATTAATAAATAGATAATAAAACGTGAGCCTCCTTCAAGTGAGGATGTACATCTATTTATATATACCTATATTACTATGATATTGTAAAATAAAATATATTATATTATTAATTTAGCATACAACAGCATAATATTAATATTGAACCATTTAAATATTAATATTATGCTGTTGTAAGCTAAATGAATAATAATAATATATTTTATTTTACAATATATAAGTAATTAAATATATTTTATAATAATAATAGTAATGGTAATAATGAAACAAATATTTTATTTCATTTTATTATTGAAAATTATAATTGATTTTGCAGTACAATGTTATCTTAAAATTTCTGTTATTTTTATAATAACAGTAACAATAATATGAATATTAAAAAATAATTGTTTTAATAATTTTTAATAGTTTATAAGTACATGACTAAATATTTCAATTATCAGCATGTATTAATATTACAATAATTTTAGACTAAATTTACAATAATATTGCAATCTATGATATAATATTACAACGATATTATTTATATTTCTCTTATTTTAGTTTTATAATGATAATAATAATGAATACAAAATATTTTATTTTGCTGTTTTACTTTTTGATAATAATAAAAAATGGTATTATTATTATCACAAACATTTATTATTATTATTATTATTATTATTATTATTATAAAACAACAGCAGTGTGCCTGTAAAGTGGACCGAGACGCATCTCAAAACTGAAATGAACTAAAAAGAGATTTAATTTAGTTTTTTATTGTATTTCACTTATTGTTGTCCTGAAGTTATTCTTGTAAAGATAACAAAACAGTTTTAAAGAGTAACTATTGTAATTATTATTATTCAAATGAACTATTGATAGCAGAATATGAGCAAAAGAGTAATTTGGAGATTGTAGAA
The DNA here is from genome assembly GCA_027422435.1 of Schizopygopsis pylzovi. NCBI lineage: Eukaryota > Metazoa > Chordata > Actinopteri > Cypriniformes > Cyprinidae > Schizopygopsis > Schizopygopsis pylzovi. The sequence continues at coordinate 6,718,248 of CM049819.1, forward strand.
GCCATTGATTTTTTGGGGATATCTAAGCAGCGGCAGTATAAGATGCTAAACGTTTATCAAACAGCAGTCCAAATCTCAATATATGACAAAACAATCACAACATGTGTACAGCCACCTATATTATGATTAATACAATATTGTAAAAGTGTATTTGTTACACACTTCTGTATTTATTTCATGTACCTCCATGATGTAGTAAGTGATGCTGACACAGAGTAGCTGTGTTCCTGTAGATATATGTGCTGATTCTCTCGTGATGTAACTAAAGGAGATGAGTTATTCTAGCCAGACAACCGCCTGCCGAGTGTCCATGACAGACAGTTAATGGTGGTGAAATCATTTGTACAGCAACAATCATAAAGGGCTGCTAAATTTGCACAGAATAAGCTATTGTATGCTATTAGTCAGAAGTCTGGCTTGTGAGAATAGAGCCTGTGGAGAGAGAGAGAAACAAGACGAGTTTCCTTCTCAAGATGTCCCTGAAGTGGAGCATCGTGACATAATGGATTTGAAGTGTTTTAAGGTGTGTGTCGTTTCCCAGCTTGCTGTTCCAGTCATGTATTTTTGTTTGTCTGTGCTGCTGAAATCATTGCAGCACTGATTGTTACACGGGAGGCCGGGTACAAGCGATGATCCCTCGATATCCTGCCGTTGTTGAGTGAACCGCTGCTGGGATTTAGGACTATAAGAACAAAGGGCTTGATAACACACATCTTTTTTCTATATTCTGGTTTCACTGATGCTGTCTGAGCACTTTAAAGAGATATTTCATCCACAAAGGGTAATTTTGTCATCGTTTATTCACCTTCATGTTGTTCCAAACCTGCATGAGTTTTCACCTTCCACAAAAGGACACGTTTTGAATAATGTGCTATGAGTCATTTGAAAAAGGTTCAATTACAGAGAATAACTGGAGCTTTCATTGCTCAAAAAGAACACTGAAGCATCACCATGTAGTCTTCTGAAGTTGAGAGGTTTGAAGGAGAAGAATAAGAATTGTTTTTTTGTCACATACACAATTATACAGAGTATAACCAGGAGTGAAATGTGTTCTCTGCATTTAACCCATCCAAGTCCACACACACCTGGAGCAGTGGACACACACACACATACACACACACACACACACACACCTGGAGCAGTGGGCAGCCACTCTGGCGCCGACACCCACAGTTGGGGGTTCGGTGCCTTGCTCAAGGGTCTCACCTCAGTCGTGGACAATTCCTGCCGGAGCCGAGATTCAAACCCACAACCTCGGGTTATGCTCTATCCATTAGGCCACGACTGCCCCGCAAACTGGGCAGCAAACCCACCTAAATTGAGTTGTTCTCATTTTCTCCCTCATAAGGATTGAATCATTGAGTCGTCAGTTGAACTTGAGAACCGAATCAAATGAACTGAATCAAATAGAATCAATGAAAAGTTATTTTCAGCTGAATCTTTTGATTACAAGATTCCAATTACATACTGTAGTCAAAAGAAAAAAAACAGTAAATAATTACATTTTTGTTTGTTGATAACGTGAAGATTCAAAAACTGTTCAAAGGTTTGGAGTCAGTAAGTGAAAGAAGTCTCACTAATTCTGCTCTTATTTTATCAAACAATACAGTAAAAATAGTACATATTATTACACTTTCAAATAACTGTTATCTATTTATATATGTTTTCAAATGTTATTTATTCCTGTGATGCAAAGCTGAATTTTCAGCATCATTACTCCAGTCTTCAGTGTCACATGATCCTTCAGAAATCATAATAATATACTGATTTGCTGCTCAAGAAACATTTCTGATTATTATCAGTGTTGAAAACAGTCGCACTGCTTAATATTTTGTGGAAGCCAAGATATCTTTTGTTTTCATAATAATTTGATGAATAGACAGCAGGATTTATTTGAAATAGACATATTTTATAACATTATAAATGTCTTTACTGTCTCTTTTGAGTTAATACTTGATGATAAAAGTATTTTCTTTTTTTTTTAAATCAATCAATCAGTCTTGCTGACCCAACATTTTGAACAGGAGTTTATAATGCTTTCATGGTTGTGTTTCATTGGTCGTTTTTTAGCTTGACCGCACCAGTCCTCCATTTCCTTTCATTGTATTGACTGAAGTGACATTAGATATTAGATATTGTTAGATATTTCTAACAAGTTCACCTTTCATATTACACAGAAGAAAGAAAGTCACACAGGTTTTGAAGCAACATGAGGGTCAGTAAATGGTAATGTAAACTGGAAGTTTTAGCTGAAGTGATATTAAATGTCGAGCTTTGGCAGTCCGATCAGTCATTTCAAAGGTTAATGAAGGTAAAACATCCGTCTTACACAAGATCAGACAAGGATTTCATGAAAACTGCCCACATATATCCAGTCATCTTCCTCATCGCTGTCCTCCTCATTGTTGCCAGATTCACTGCTGTGTGTCATTTCAGAGCTGAAGCAACGTGCTGAGACGGACAGCTTAAGTCACTGTCAGACACACACATGCGCGTTTCACTATTTCCCTCTCGCGTTCACACACACACACACACACACACGTGCGTGCACAGATAGCGATGGAAGCGCTCAGCCAGAGAGGCAGGGCCGGGCCGGCTCAATATCACCCTCCTGGTGATATGGAAATAAAGAGCGGCCAAGTGTGACAGCATTGGGCTTAGCGAGACACATGCATGCACACGACATAAATACAGCTTTAACTCTCTCCCGCATGTTTGGCGACAGGGTTCATGGAGGAAGACGGGTTAATGTGCGCTAGGCTACATGGTTCAGCGCTCCGCCGGTGCGTGATGCAAGTGTGTCCGACAGGCCATCGGCAGCTTTTATAAGGGATGATGGTCTGCTGCACTGGACTGTGTCTGTGTAGGATATACGATGGGCTCTGTTGCATCATTCACAACTTTAGAGCTTTAGATGAAGCATTTTTAAACTTCTTAATATGCCTTTTTATGTACAGTCTCAGAAAAAAAGGTACAAAAGCTGTCACTATGGGTTTACCCTTTCAAAAAGTCCTAATATGTACTATTTAGGTAGGCTACTACTACTAATATACTAATTTGTACTTTTAAGGTATACATCTTTTGGGTGGGGATAAGGTACAAAGGTGCACGTTTTAAAAAGGTACCACCCCACTGACAGCTTTTGTACCTTTTTTTCTGAGTGTATAAACACTAGTTTTGTGCTGTGTGAGATAAATTGCAAATGATGACAATATTATCTTCAAGATTTGTTTTGTTGTATAGCAGTCTTTTTTGTACACACTTGTAGGATAATATTAGCTGTATAAACCGAATGATTTATTACCAAATTATCACACAGGTGATGTTTTGAGCATGCTGGCTTTTTATTTGATTTTTTATATTTTGCTAAATGTTTCTCAAGAACAATTAACCTTGTCGTGTCAGGATAAATAAAGATTTTATTGTATTATTTATTTATTACCCAAAAATTACATTTACATTTATGCATTTAGCAGATACTTTTATCTAAAGCAACTATTTGAAGTTGAAATTACTTAAATAAAATGGGCCACTTTTAGTACATCTTTTCTTATTCTCATTACTGCTATGTCTAAAAATAACTAAAAACGGAGCGAAAATTGTATTTTGCTTAAAGAAAATGAGCCCTATTTTATTTTTATTTTTTTACGTTGTGACATTGAAAATCTCATTCTCATTACTGCGGTGTGCAAAAAAATTCATGTATTAGTAAAATGGATAGTAAATCCACATGATTAGTAAATCATGTTCATGTCTGTACTGTCTTCTTGCTGTTTAAATAAAGGTATTATAATATCCAATATGTTGTAGTAGAGAAAAAGGTGCATAATTTGTCATGAAACTGCAATGCAAAAAGCCTACAATTTCTAAAAATTGATTAATTTTTTTATGGTGAAATATAGTGGGAATATGTTTTCATGTGATTTCACTCAAATGCTCTTATTATTCAGTGAAACTGTAGTGCAGACTTATATGTATTTACTGTGTTTTCACAGTGTTTAATGTGCATGTCACATTGTCCACACATATTTTCTAGGACATATTTAAATCTAGGATTTAGATTTACGCTAGTGTTGTTGATGAGAAATATAATATCATTCTGAATTATACAACATTTCTTCATCAGCCTTTTTTTTCCAACCGTCATTGCCAAAAGAAAAACAGAGTGGTTGCATAACTCTGTGACTTTAAGGATCCACTCTGTGTGTGTGTGTGTCTGTGTGTGTGTGTGTGTGTGTGTGTGTGTGTGTGTGTGTGTGTGTGTGTGTGTGTGTGTGTGTGTGTGTGTGTGTGTGTGTGTGTGTGTGTGTGTGTGTGTGTGTGTGTGTGTGTGTGTGTGTGTGTGTGTGTGTGTGTGTGTGTGTGTGTGTGTGTGTGTGTGTGTGTGTGTGTGTTGTGTCAGAGGGCATTTAATTGCAGTGGCACGTAGACTAATTGAATTGTAAATGAGGTGTGCGGTGTGATCAAATGAGAGCAGCAGACGGGGAGATGTCAGCGGCGTCTTGACCATGTCTCCAAACAGCCTTACGCTCCTGCAGCTGCTCTCTGGACACATTCATCCAACAGCATTTCACAAATGACACTTAGACATCAAATATGACTCATAACAACAGCAGCACTGCACAAGATGTGTTACTGTTGATCGATTCTGTTTCTAATGTGTTCTTATTTTGTAATAATGATAAAAAAACTGCATCTTTTGAAAAGCCACATAAATTACTGATATGTAATTTATGAATTTGTGTGTGAAAACTCATCACCATTGCTAGGTCATTGATATGGAGTTGCTACTGTGTTCTAGTTGCTTACAGGCTCAAGTCAAAGTCTCTGTGATGTTGAAGAAGTGACTAGACTTAGTAAGTTAATTAGTTAGACTTAGTAAGTTAGGACATAGTCATCCCAATTCCATGCAAAACAAATGCAGATTTGGCAACCCTGCATCCAACACGAGCTGCATCCAAAGTGATTTAAATACTCGGGATTAAGAAAACAGTACCGCGCAGGGCTTTAATACAAAAACGCACACAGTGAATGGAGCAAAAGCCGAATCCAGGACATATTGGGTGATTTAGAAATCCCGGCCGGACACATTTTTTAGGTCCAAAAAGAGGACATGTCCTGGGAAAAGAGGACCTATGGTCACCCTACCTAAATATGAGCCGTAATAATAGTGAGTTGTGCACCAGAAAGCACTAATTAACTCTAAAGAGACAGAGAATGCTTATGGGCCCAACAACAGATGAGAAGCACAGAAAAGTCTTAAATTAGATCACAAAATCAAACTTCAGCATGTTAATTCATGTGAGAAATACCTCAGGTAATACAAGCAGCTGAAGGCTTCCCCCGCAGAGGCTGGATGAACCCGAGCACCAGAAATAGAAAACTAGTCTACTGCATAATACAATACCGTATGTGCTATTCCAGGATAAACCATTCAACGACTACATCGTCACATGACCTCATTATACATGTTTAATTCAGCAAGTAGCATCCATTTATTGGGTATTTTGAACTAAACTTAGTTTGTGTGATGGTGCTGTTTGTTTGAGCGTCCCTGTTTTGGCAAACTTTATGGAAAAAGTCACTCAGATTCTCTTCTGCGGGTCAGGTCAAGGAGTCAAAAAAGATACAACTCCTATAATGTCTATTCTGTTTGTTGCACTAACAATGGTTAAGCATGTTGCATTGTGGGATACAGTATTCCATGCGTTGTGTTCTGCACGTTTGTAAATATATTAGGTGACCTCTGTGATCTGTATATACCTGAAAATTCAAATACTGTGTTCCGTATACATTAGAATTAACTTAACCTTTATCGTTGCCAATTATGTGTCAGATAAAAAGGCCAAAAAAAGTTTTTGGTATTTAATAAAAATAAAATGTATCCAACATCCTGCCTAATGTCACTATGAAAACAAATAAAGCGAATGTATCTCTGTATGTGCAAATTAATGCTTATATGCATAACATATAAACCTTACATTAAAAAACATAACTCCTTGTACATTGTAATAAAGAAAAACCAAGGTATAGAAATTAATGCAAAATGCAAATTCTTGCATGACTTTTCTAAAATGTACAGAGAAGGTAAAAAACAATCAAATGTCAGTTATGCACTAAGAAAAATATGAAAACGCTTATGCATTTGAGATGCATTTTGTCAATCGAAATTAGTTATTCACAGCTGTAAAGGACTGATGGATGTTTTCTATGCATGATACTCATATGCTATTAATTGATTTTCAAATGTGTTTATTATTTTCATTATCTATTTTACCGTTTAGTTGTTGTTAGTTTTAGTCTTACACTGTGTCCAATGCATCAAGGTTTCAGCGAGTATCCCAGTTTTAGAGCAAATGCAGAACCTGGTATGTTTTTTGATAAGAGTGCCACATTTTTTGTGTCGTGGCATGAGCTTCAAGCTGAAAGAAGCACTTGTCAAACTCTCCACATATCATCCATCAAGCGATGCTGTGGTTTAGCACCAGTGGATCCAGCAGATCACTCATATGTGGGTTTCTGTTCTCCACAGGCGGTTGGATATTCATGGGAACATCGTCCATCATACAGCGACCATCTTTGGCGTCTCACCCTCAGTCTGTCCACATGTTGACAGTTTATCTCCGTGCATCATGCACGTGTGTATCAACACTTCTCCACATTGTCATGCTCATCTCTCGCTCCGTGTCTGCCTCATATGTTCACTGCTCTCATCTCCACCCACCCCAACCCTTCAGTCATCCATCCTAGTCTTCTCTTCCTTCTTCCTCTAAATGAATATTGTTTTCTCCCATTTCACAGCACGTTGCAGCTTGGCGCATTAATATAGAGTTCTGTTGACGTATCAGCTATTTTACAGCTTCAAATGTGACTCATCCAACCAGAAATAAATCTGTTATGTAACATGAGTTTTCTTGCTTTGTTTTAACTGAAGTGTTTAACAATGCGAAGCACTTTCAGTTTTTGCACCGATGCCAAACGTATCATTCATTTGATGTGAATAATCTTTTTGGTTTGCGTCCAAGTTCCAGAATAAATAAAGGGTTTGGAAAGTATTTAATTTTATCCAAAACCAGTATTTAAGATTACCCAAAACAAGAAATAATATACACAACAATTCAAAAGTTTGGGGTCAGCAAGGTTTAATTAAAAACTTAATTCATTTATGTTCCAAAAGACTTCTTTTTCAAATAAATGCTGTTCTTTTTAACTCTGTTCAACAATGAAAACATCATTGTCCTAAAACATCACAGTTTATACAAAAAAATATGTTTTCAGCTATTACTATATATGCTACAGTAATGTAACTAATGATTCTTGAGCATTAAATCAGCATATTAAAATAATCTCTGAAGGATCGTATGACACTGAAGACTGGAGTAATGATGCTGGAGATTCAAGCCCGATCTCATGGCAATTCGTGCATATTTCACGAGGTGGCTAATTCAATTTGTCAATTTTAATTGAATTTGTATGAATGACCTACACCTAACCCTGCCCCTAAACCTACCCATCACTGGGGTTTAGACAAATCGTACAAAATCGTACAAATTAGCTACCTCGTAAAATACATACGAATTAGTCGTGAGATAGCGTTGGAAAATTCAACTTTGCATCAGTTAAATTAGAAAATAGGCATTTTAAATTGTAGTAATATTTTAGAATATTTGTGTTTTTACTGTATTTTTGTATCCAATAAAAACAGTTTTGGTCAGCAATAGAGACTTATAAAAAAAAAAAAGTACAATAATCGTACAAACCCCAAATTTTTGAATGGTAAGACAAAATGCTAGAAGAACAATATGTTCTAAAAAAAATCCATTGACATAAAATGATTTATAAATGGTTTCGGTCTGTGCTATACTGAAGTTCAGACCCTTCTAGGTGGCTGTTGGCACACTGAGTGGCGGCTGATGTCAAGCTGTCAGGACACATGAGTGTCAGGCCCACGAGGCTGAGGAGCGATTCATCTGTGTCTTCAGTTCAGAGCAGGACTCTCAACAACACACATGTGTACACTTATACAGCAAACACCTCATTAGTTTATGTGGTTCTGCTACTATGATAGTTACAGATAACCTGCCTGAAGGCCACAGAAGCACATGGCCACAGGTTTATATACTCTGCACTGAGTGTAATGAAATGCTCACAGGTCTGTCCTTGGCTGTCATATACAGTGCTTTAATCATAGATTGGTTTATCAGCTGGATTCTGGCTATTTTTAGATTATTGCATTGGCTGATAACAATTTTGGGGGTGAAAGTTAATAATAAAATTAATAATACTAATACTTTTTTTCAGCAAGGATGCATAACATTGATTACAAAAACTAAGTAAAAACATTTATAAAGTTCCAATGTCAAATAAATGCTGTTCTTTTGAACTTTCTATTTATCAAAGAATCTTTGAAGAAGCATATCAATGATTTCTGAAGGATCATGTGACACTGAAGACTGGAGTAATGATGCTGAAAAATCTACTTCATCAAAAATAATCAAAAAGAAACCTCACAATTGTGTTAGTCTGTTGGTCTGGGCAAGTAGTGAGTTACACACGTATTTAGCAATGTGCTTCTAATGCTGTCCGTGCAAAAGGCACTTTACCAGTCCTTTACTGAGCAACACAGTCTCATCCCAACTCGTCACATATTGAAGCTTGGTCAGGACCGTGTTGGTGCTCGAGGCACCCCTTTAGCGTCACTTTTCGACGTGAAAATCAAACGTCTGTTTGTGAATCCTTGTGCAGGCTGTGATTGCAGGGCTGTCCAGGACTACATCTAAAACCATGCTGTAGTCCTGGAGGCCGGCAGCCAGCATGTTCACCCTCACAGTGGTGTAGGTAATGTGAACAGAGACCCTTTTAAATGGATTCGGGAAGACAGCTGGGCCACACTGGGCCACTGAGCATGTCCAGACAATCCCAATACCACTGTGAACTGAGAGGAGAAAGTGTTGTTGTAGAATAAAGCAAAAAACAACAGAATCTCTAGTGAACAGCACCATGCTGAAAGAGCAACGGCTGAGAAATACAAATGTTTGTCTGGAAGCAATAGAAGGACAAATTCTAGTGTTCAATGAAACACATCAGCGATTTGAACCACTTAAGCCAACCGTGTCGGAGGTTAGAAAGATTTTTGTGCACGTCAGCTTTAATGCGCTTAACAAAATAACAAAAGCAGCAAAGTGTCAAGAAGTATTAAAAATGTGTTATTTAACTTACAATATACAGACTTTACAGTTACAGGCTTTTTTCACTAAATCTGTCATTTTCTGTTGCCGCTTGTTTGGGAATCTTGTTTATGACAATAGGAATATTTGTGGCCGTTTTAAATCTAAAACTTGTGATTAAGAGATAATATGAGACTTCTTCACAAAGGATTGTTGAAAGCAAAAATGCAACATCATAATTTGTGAGAGAAACCAAGCACTTTTTTGGAATCAGCACCTTTAAATTAGAAAGGAACAAGTATTGGATTTCAGTCAACAAATACGATGCTGGGTGGTGTTGTAATACTTTTAAACATAACATTAAATTGATCACAAAAACATAGAAAAGGCAGTTAGAAAATTACAAAATATTTCTAATAAATGCTGGACTTAATTAAAGAATCTTTTCCACCAAAAAATTTGAATAAAGCAAAAACAACAGAATCTCTCTAGCTTTATCTCTAGTGAAGTGTAAATGAAATAAAAATGTTTCTCAGGGAAGAGATAGAAGACCAGCAAGACAAAGTCTAGTGTCCAATGAAACATTTTTAAATACCAAAGCCAACATGGACGCTTCTAGCCCATTTCTACATTCGTTGCTTTGATATTCAGCTCCAGAGACGAGCATAAATCCACTCTTTGAAATCCCGAACTCCCATGTGCTTAAACGAGAAGCTGGAGTATTCAGAAAAACACAGGGCTTCCTCCCACACACATCCTCAGCTCTTCTTCACCATCCTCACCATTATCAACACGATTTGCTGCTCTGAAGAGAGCTGGCCACTCTAATGATGCTCTACTGGGTTTGTTCCTCTGTGTCTCACCCACTCTATCTGACATTTGTTTCAGAGAAATGATATCGCTTTCCACTGTGTGGCCGAATTGCCAGTAATGATGATGATAATTGCAGACTCATGGAGCATGGCTGAGATTTACTCCCTTGAATTAATGAATGGTGGGTACTTGGAAGTGTTGCTTCAAAGTAAATTTCAGGGAAACAACATTTAACAGATTGCCAAATGACCCTGGGATGGAATAATATCTTTCAGGGCTTGGTTTTGGTTTGTTTTGGGAACAGCTCTCAACAGGTGGAGACAGGGTCTCAGGGCCTGGGCAAGTGGTGTGTTACACATGTATATCTGTCAATGTCTGTATGTCAATGTCTGTCTGTCTGTCTGTCTGTCAATGTCTGTCTGTCTGTCTGTCTGTCTGTCTGTCTGTCAATGTCTGTCTGTCTGTCTGTCTGTCTGTCTGTCTGTCTGTCTGTCTGTCTGTCAATGTCTGTCAATGTCTGTCTGTCTGTCAATGTCTGTCTGTCTGTCTGTCTGTCTGTCTGTCTCTCTGTCTGTCTCTCTCTCTGTCAATGTCTGTATATCTATCTATCTATCTGTCTGTCTGTCTGTCTGTCTGTCTGTCTGTCTGTCAATGTCTGTCTGTCAATGTCTGTCTGTCTGTCTGTCTGTCTGTCTGTCAATGTCTGTCTGTCTGTCTGTCAAGTCAAGTCAAGTCACCTTTATTTATATAGCGCCTTTAACAATACAAATTGTAACAAAGCACTGCACAATATCAAAATAGGCACATTTTGTCAATGTAAAATGACAGGATTTAACACTCAATTATCTGCTGAATGCATTTCAATATTGAATTTAGTAATGGCATTGTCCAGCTTAAATAATATCTGTGCAATCAAGTCGATGATTGTGCTGCAAGTGAAGTGTCCCCAACTGAGCAAGCCAGAGGCGACAGCGGCAAGGAACGAAAACTCCATCGGTGACAGAATGGAGAAAAAACCTTGGGAGAAACCAGGCTCAGTCGGGGGGCCAGTTCCCCTCCGGCCAGACGAATCAGTAGTTTGTTCCAGCTGCAGCAAAGTCAGTGTAAGTGGTCCACTGGTTCCAGGGGTCTTTCCCCGATGGATGTCTAGGTGACGAGGTCCTCACTGGAGATCTGTCTCTGGGGCTCATCTCGGAGGTCCTCGGAGGGGTTGTGATCGTCTCTTCTCAGGTGTTCGGTCATCTCTATCGTTTAAGAGTAGGATCCAGAATGAAGCTTGTGTAATTCCTAACTACCACGGGATGTTAACAGTCAGATAGACTGGCAGTACAAGATTGTGAGATGCATTATATGAATGCTTGGCTAAAGAGATGCGTCTTTAATCTAGATTTAAACAGAGAGAGTGTGTCTGAACCCCGAACGTTATCAGGAAGGCTATTCCATAGTTTAGGAGCCAGATATGAAAAAGTTCTGCCTCCTTTAGTGGACTTTGCTATCCGAGGTACTACCAAGAGTCCAGAGTTTTGCGACCTAAGGGAGCGGGTTGGATTGTAGCGTGATAGAAGATTAGTTAGGTACGCAGGAGCTAAATCATTTAGGGCCTTATAGGCAAGTAATAATATTTTGTAACTGATACGAAACTTAATAGGTAGCCAGTGCAGAGACTGTAAAATTGGAGTAATATGATCATATTTTCTTGACCTGGTAAGGACTCTAGCCGCAGCATTTTGTACTATCTGTAGCTTGTTTATTGAAGATGCAGGACAACCACCTAGCAGTGCATTACAATAGTCCAGTCTAGAGGTCATGAATGCATGAACTAACTTTTCTGCATCAGAAACACTTAACATGTTCCGTAGCTTGGCAATATTTCTAAGATGGAAGAATGCTGTTTTTGTAACATTGGAAATATGATTTTCAAAAGATAGGTTGCTGTCTAATATAACACCCAGATTTTAACTGTAGAGGAAGTAAGCTTACATCCGTCTAGTTGCAGATTGTAATCCAAGAGATTCTGTGTACTGTTTTTAGGTCCAATAAGTAATATCTCTTCTTATCTGAATTTAATAGGAGAAGATTATTGGTCATCCAATCTTTTATATTTTTAACACGTTAGCTTAGATAGTTTAGAAGTTTCATCTGGTTTTGTTGAGATATATAGTTGAGTGTCATCAGCATAACAATGGAAACTAATCCCGTATTTTCTAATAATATTACCAAGGGGCAACATATATAATGAAAATAATAGAGGACCTAGGACAGATCCTTGTGGTACTCCATACTTTACTGGTGATAATTGAGATGACTCCCCGTTTAAATAAACAAAGTGGTAGCGATCGGACAGATCGGATCTAAACCATCTTAAAGCCTGCCCTTGAACACCTGTATAGTTTTGTAATCGATCTATCAGTATGTCATGATCTATAGTGTCGAACGCAGCACTAAGATCAAGTAAAACTAGCAACGAGATGCAGCCTTGGTCTGACGCAAGAAGCAAGTCATTTGTACTTTTAACAAGTGCAGTTTCTGTGCTATGGCGGGGCCTGAAACCTGACTGAAATTCTTCATAGATATCATTTTTTTGCAAAAAGGAGCACAGTTGAGCAGACACTACTTTTTCTAATATTTTCGACATAAACGGAAGATTTGAGATGGGTCTGTAATTTGCCAGTTCACAAGGATCTAATTTTGGTTTCTTAATAAGAGGCTTAATAACCGCCAGCTTAAATGGTTTTGGGACGTGACCTAAAGATAACGAGGAGTTAATAATATTGAGAAGCAGTTCTTCTGCAACAGGTAACAACTCTTTCAATAGTTTAGTGGGTACAGGATAAACATGTTGTTGGTTTAGATGCAGTTATATGTTTATTTAGCTCATCCTGTCCTATAGTTGTAAAGCACTGCAGTTTTTCTTTGGGTGCGATGAATGAAGCTGAAGTACTAGACGCTGTAGAATCTACGTTTGTTATTGTATTTCTGATATTATCTATTTTATCAGTAAAGAAATTCATAAAGTCATTACTATTAAACTGTGAGGGAATATTTAGATCGGGTGACATCTGTTTATTTGTTAATCTAGCCACTGTGCTAAATAAAAACCTTGGACAGTTTTTATAAAATAAATGCAGCCTCAATAAGTGTACATCACTTTTTTTTAAAGAAAAAAATGATTAATGTAGTGAATTAGGTACTTTACTAATAAGAAGATATTTTACATTTTTGTTTTATAATTATTTTAGGTATTTTAAAAAGTATTTTTTATGTTTATTATATGTATTTTTTTTTTTACTTAATGGATGCAAACCAGTTATTCAGGTCAAATGAATGAGGATTTAATGACTAAATGTCAATGTAATGAGGAAGGATACAGATCTACAAACCCTTGAAGCTTGGTCAGACCGTGTTGGTGCTCAAGGTACCCCTTTAGCATCACTTTTTGACGTGAAAAACAAACGTCTGTTTGTGAATCCTTGTGCAGGCTGTGATTGCAGGGCTGTCCAGGACTACATCTAAAACCATGCTGTAGTCCTGGAGGCCGGCAGCCAGCATGTTCACCCTCACAGTGATGTAGGTAATGTGAACAGAGACCCTGTTAAATGGATTCGGGAAGACAGCTGGGCCACACTGGGCCACTGAGCATGTCCAGACAATCCCAATCCCACTGTGAACTGAGAGGAGAAAGTGTTGTTGTAGAATAAAGCAAAAAACAACAGAATCTCTAGTGAACAGCACCATGCTGAAAGAGCAACGGCTGAGTAATACAAATGTTTGTCTGGAAGCAAAAGAAGGACAAATTCTAGTGTTCAATGAAACACATCAGCGATTTTAACCACTTAAGCCAACCGTGTCAGAGGTTAGAACGATTTTTGTGCACGTCAGCTTTAATGTGCTTAACAAAATAACAAAAGCAGCAAAGTGTCAAGAAGTATTCAAAATGTGTTATTTAACTTACAATATACAGACTTTACAGTTACAGGCTTTTTTCACTAAATCTGTCATTTTCTGTTGCCGCTTGTTTGGGAATCTTGTTTATGACAATAGGAATATTTGTGGCAGTTTTAAATCTAAAACTTGTGATTAAGAGATAATATGAGACTTCTTCACAAAGGATTGTTGAAAGCAAAAATGCAACATCATAATTTTGTGAGAGAAACCAGGCACTTTTTTGGAATCAGCACCTTTAAATTAGAAAGGAACAAGTATTGGATTTCAGTCAACAAATACAATGCTGGGCGGTGTTGTAATACTTTTAAACATAACATTAAATTGATCACAAAAACATAGTAAAGGCAGTTAAAAAATGACAAAATATTTCAAATAAATGCTGGACTTAATTAAAGAATCTTTTCCACAAAAAAAAATTAACAAAGAAAAAACATCAGAATCTCTCTAGCTTTATCTCTAGTGAAGTGTAAATGAAATAAAAATGTTTCTCAGGGAAGAGATAGAAGACCAGAAAGACAAAGTCTAGTGTCCAATGAAACATATCAAACATTTTTAACAATCCAACATGGACGCTTCTAGCCCATTTCTACATTCGTTGCTTTGATATTCAGCTCCAGAGACGAGCATAAATCCACTCTTCGAAATCCCGAACTCCCATGTGCTTAAACGAGAAGCTGGAGTATTCAGAAAAACACAGGGCTTCCTCCCACACACATCCTCAGCTCTTCTTCGCCATCCTCACCATTATCAACACGATTTGCTGCTCTGAAGAGAGCTGGCCACTCTAATGATGCTCTACTGGGTTTGTTCCTCTGTGTCTCACCCACTCTATCTGACATTTGTTTCAGAGAATTGATATCGCCTTTCCACTGTGTGGCCGAATTGCCAGTAATGATGATGATAATTGCAGACTCATGGAGCATGGCTGAGATTTACTCCCTTGAATTAATGAATGGTGGGTACTTGGAAGTGTTGCTTCAAAGTAAATTTCAGGGAAACAAAATTTAACAGATTGCCAAATGACCCTGGGATGGAATAACATCTTTCAGGGCTTGGTTTTGGTTTGTTTTGGGAACAGCTCTCAACAGGTGGAGAGAGGGTCTCAGGGCCTGGGCAAGTGGTGTGTTACACATGTATATAACCATGCGCTTCTAATGCTGTCCATGCAAAATGCACGGATAGCATTAGAGGGTCTAACATGAACTTTGCCACACCTGCCAACAGCAGGTGAATTCAATTCTGTTTTACAATAGTTTTTCCACTGTTACAGTGGGTTTGTTATCTATCTATCTGTCTATCTGTCTGTCTGTCTGTCTGTCTGTCTGTCTGTCTCTCTGTCTGTCTGTCTGTCTGTCTGTCTGTCTGTCTGTCTGTCTGTCTGTCTGTCTGTCTGTCTGTCTGTCTGTCTGTCTATCCGTCTGTCTGTCTGTACGTTTATCTGTCTGTCTGTCTGTCTGTCTGTCTGTCTGTCTGTCTGTCTGTCTGTCTGTCTGTCTGTCTGTCTGTCTGTCAGTCAGTCAATCTATCTATCCGTCTGTCTGTCTGTACGTTTATCTGTCTGTCTGTCTGTCTGTCTGTCTGTCTGTCTGTCTGTCTGTCTGTCAATCTATCTATCCGTCTGGCTGTCTGTAAGTTTATCTGTCTGTCTGTCTGTATGTCTGTCTGTTTGTATATCTGTCTGTCTGTCTGTCTGTCTGTATATCTATCTATCTATCTATCTGTCTGTCTATCTGTCTGTCTGTCTGTCTGTCTGTCTGTCTGTCTGTCTGTCTGTCTGTCTGTATATCTGTCTGTCTGTCTGTCTGTCAGTCAATCTATCTATCCGTCTGTCTGTCTGTACGTTTATCTGTCTGTCTGTCTGTCAATCTATCTATCTATCCGTCTGTCTGTCTGTCTGTCTGTCTGTCTGTCTGTCTGTCTGTCTGTCTGTCTGTCTGTCTGTCTGTCTGTCTGTCTGTCTGTCTGTCAGTCAATCTATCTATCCGTCTGTCTGTCTGTACGTTTATCTGTCTGTCTGTCTGTCTGTCAATCTATCTATCCGTCTGGCTGTCTGTATGTTTATCTGTCTGTCTGTCTGTCTGTCTGTCTGTCTGTCTGTCTGTCTGTCTGTCAGTCAATCTATCTATCCGTCTGTCTGTCTGTACGTTTATCTGTCTGTCTGTCTGTCTGTCTGTCTGTCTGTCAGTCAATCTATCTATCCGTCTGTCTGTCTGTACGTTTATCTGTCTGTCTGTCGGTCTGTCTATCTTGTATATATAGCTAATAGAGCTCTGCACGGGCTCAAAACTGAAGCCCGAACCCGGCCCGTACCCGAGATCGTCTGACCCGACCCGACCCGACCCGAGCAGCACAGTTAAATTTAGAGCCCGAACCCGACCCGAACCCGACCCGAAATCCCCCCCCCCCGCCTCACAGCGAATAACAACAAAAAAAAGGAAAAAGGTTGCATTTCACGATTGCATGCAAAGAAACGGATTAATCAAGGCTCTGCCATTTCACAAACATTTACCAGTTATGAAAGTTTGTGAACATCAGGTGCAGCGGTCGCATACATTCTGCCGAGTTTATGAATTTTGTATGGACAAGAAGATGATGACCGTGCAAATTATGGTCATTTTTTGTCAGTTAAGGCTCGTTAGCATTCTGTCTACTTTAAATCAGACATAAGATCTTAAATAAGATTGTATTTATTTGAATAAATTAATCATTTATTTGAGAGAGAGAGAGAGAGAGAGAGAGAGAGAGAGAGAGAGACCGAGCGAGTGAGCGAGCGAGAGACCGAGGAAAGTTGCGCGTGCATGTGAACCTGCGTCTGCGCGTCTCTCTCTACAAGCAATGAGGCTTAGTTATTTCAAAAACAGCGATTTTGCCACCTCATTGCAGATAAATATAATGTTGTGACTTGCGAGTCAGTAGCCTGTCGAAGCTATTTTACTAATAAAAGTTTCCGTGCTGTTTGTGCGCGATCTCTGATATGTGTGTGCGTGCGTGCGTCTATGAAAGTAGCGAAGCCTCTGCATATAGTTTTGGTTTAGCTACAAACCCGAACCCGACCCGAGCCCGACGCTATCCATTAAACATTAACCCGAAACCCGACCCGAAACCCGACAGTATTTCGGGACCCGCGGGTTCGGGTCGGGTAGCAGACCTCTAATAGCTAACCCTTGAGAGACCTTTTGTCTCTAATTGCTTTTCCAAATGTCTGATCTAGCATCAGATCGATGTTATCTCAAAGCTCCTTTATCTGTCAGACCCTAAAAGCTCAAACGGAGTTAATAGCAGCCATGTGTTGTTATGTGGAGAGATTTAGTGCTCAGATTTCGGTGGAAAGGTTACTAGCGTGTGTTTTATTTTTGTCATTCAGGCCTAAACTGAAATTGAGATTCAAGGACTCACTGAAAACGTTTACCCAGCCTCATACTGTTTCAGATCTGTATGATATTGTTTTTCATTTGAGCACAACATGATTTTTAAGCTATTTTCCATTTGTTGTTATTTTTTCATAGGGCTCTCGTAAAATTTAGATTGTAAATTTAGTACCGGAGTTTGAAGATCAGTAATTTTGGAAAGTGTTGTGCCTCATTGATTCACTGACCATTTGTTGAAAAAGAAGCTAAGAATTCTCTTTTTGTTCTTATTCGGTTTTCTTTCTTTTTTTCAGTTTCGGGGCTCTATTCATTGAAGTTCTTCATTATTCTTTCCATATCAAGCATTTAAATAATGGCAATGTCAGGCTACTCCTGCTGTTCGTTTCAAAATATGTTTGCTTCTGAATTGTGCACAACACAGTTTATTAATAATCACCCAGCTGGCCATCTCCTGTCACCCAGAGAGCCACACGTCAATCTAGATCCAGGCTGTAGTTTGGTACCTGATGTAGTTGTCATAGCACAATATATTCACTCTCCCGTAGGTCAGTTTGCTAAGAAACCGCCTGCCAAGAAAATGAATATGAATGCAAATGCAATCATTTTGTTTTGCTTGTAGTACAATGTTGAACTTGGTATCACAATCGAACCTCTTAAACATGCTCTCGAAGGTTATAACGACCTTAGCAGAGTCTGCTGGTTAAAATCTGATGCTTACACAATCTCCATCCAGCCCTGCGGGAGACATTAATGCAGTGAAGTCTGCGAAGACCTCCTGATCTTCCACCAATGGAAGGATTTTAGATATAAAACCTTAAGTATGGATGTGAACAAAGGCCGTATGTGTTCCAGATTGCCCTACGGTTACTCGTTCATGCTTATGTAAAAATTATGTAATTGCATAATTAATATGGTGGGAGGAAATATATAGTAACTTGGCATGTGAACACTGATGTGCAACTAAATGTATGTCTTGGAATATCTGAAAGAAACATCAATGGTTTCTAGTAGTAATACAAATACTGCGTGAGATCTGAATTTATTATTATTTTGTTCTTCATTGTGTTTATAATATATTTGCATGTTATTCGAGAAATGTTTCTTCTTGCTTCCCCTCTGAAATGACTTTCTTTTTTGACTGACGTCATCTAGGCATTTAAGCCAACTAATTAATATTAACCAAATAATCAAAAGCCTACGAGCTATTGAGTCATTTGCCAGGGGTTTTCAAAGTCAGCATGAAACAGAAATTGCCATCATCTTTTTTCCTTATTTATTTTTTTATTTTTTAACTTTTTAAATGCGAAAAAAAAATGTTGGATTCGACTTGATTTTGAGAATTTATTGAGGATTGAGTATTTGATTATTGTTGTTTGCTAATATCCGCAATCTCATGTGGCTGGCTTTTGGAAAGTATGAATTATTGTCCTGGACTAGTGAACATGTCCTCTGAGAACAGAAGAGATGTGGTTGCGAGAGGGATGGGAAAGTTCCTGTTTTTTATTAAAGATTATGAAGGCATATGAATATTAAAAAATTATGTGCATTGTTAAATAATGTATTATTAACTGGGGCTTTGGATGGTGATATTTTATCAGTAAGAAACAAAACTCAAATCTGTACATTCCGCAATTCATTTCTATTTGTTCAGTACCTTTAAAAAAAATCACTTTCAGCTCACTGGTTGTATATGACTCTATTTTCTGTAGAACTGTTTTTATTAGTTGGTAGGAAAAATGTTAACTTTTTACATAGTAAAAAAAAAGTATCATATATCTGGGGGTCCTTGGCATGAAAGGTTTTAAAAAAGCTCCACTGCCTTGCCAAAATCCCTCCTCAAGAATGTGTACCGTGTTTCTGAGTGAAAATAGTTTCTGTACCCTTTCCACAGAAGAAATTCAATTCAGTTCACTCAGTTCAGTTATAAATCTTAGATTCAGACATTTTCAGTGAACTATCCGTTTTAAAGGGGGTTGCTAAAAAGAACATTAGTTTGTGTATTTGGTGTAACGCAATGTGTTTATGCGGTTTAGGTTAAAAACACATTATTTTCCACATACATACAGTACATTATTGTTGCTCCTCTATGCTTCGCCTTTCTGAAACGTGATGGTTTTTACAAAGCTCATCGTTCTGAGAAGCAAGGCGTGCTCTGATCGGCCAGCTCTCCAGTGTACCATCTATCCGAATACCTCAAGAGTGAGATGGAAATGTTACACCCCCTTACCACATTGACGAGACAAAAACAATAAAACCCAATATAAAGGAGGCATTTGCTGCACTGATTTTAATTACTTATACTGTCTTTATACACTTTGCGTTGCATTGCGCCGCGTAAACATTACCATGTCTGCATTTGTGATCTGAGAAACGACAAACAACAAGCACTACACGACACGGCTCAAAACTCACGTTTGAATCATCAGTGGCAAAATCTTTAAATAAGATAGCGTACTTACAAGCTGTGAGTAAGAAGCTCAGACTGTCCTTGCAAAGCTGGAAGTGTCCCACTGTATAGAAACAGCCTTTGTGCAAGCCAGAATTGTAGGTTCAGGAAACAGTCCTCCGTAAAATGCACTGCACACACTCTAATATTTGGGTTGAACTGTTCTGGAACAGTGTTTTAAATACAACTTAACCACTGAATTCTAGTTGTGTCCTCTTTTGGAAGCCCAAACAAAGTAGTTTTGCTTTCATAATGAAACACAGCGTCTCCGGACATGATGCCGGCGGCATCAACAATACTACAGCGAGAATAATAGTTCTGCCTTCTTTCATTGCGTATACATTTGGGCTGTTTTGCAAATCTTCCCACATCGTGATATAGACATGTGGGAGCGTGTGTAAATAAGGCATTTTAGGGAGGTGTGGACAAGTCTTAACTTTGATAAAGAATATCTCTTTGGTTTTAAAACTTTAGTTTGCAACTTCAGGGATCTTATCTGTGCACAATCAGCGTGTAACACGCCAAAGAGAAAGCAAAGCTTGAAATCGCATCATATGACCCCTTTAAGATTGACTTGAAGGATCCAAATCATGTTAAAGGGGTCCTATTATGCTCTTTCACTTTTTCAGCTTTAGTTAGTGTAGTGCTGCCGTTTGAGAGTAAAGAAAGATCTGCGAGGTTACAAAGCTGAAAGTCTTCTCTAAAATAATACACTTGGAAATGTCCTGTAAAATCTAAATTATCTGGGTCTAAATCAAGCACAATTGACGTCCTCATTAATATTTCCAGCAGCGCAGATGAAACTTGCAGTTATGATAAGAGACGTGTTATTTCTGTAACATTTGCCGATCACAACGCACTGGGCCAGCTGACCAATCAGAGCACATGTTGAGTTACAGGAGGAGGGGTTTCATCGTAACAGGAACTAAACGGGTCAATTGAGACAGACCGGGAAGAGAAAGGTACTCCAATAGTGTAACAAATGTGAAAATTATTGCGTTTATGGAACAATTAAGCATTAAAACATATCAAAACATACATGGCATAATAGGACCCTCAGCTTTGTCAGAACGAAAGGAGCGTTTCGGGTCACTATAACCCCTCAGACCCTGACCGTGTCATTCTGATCATCATTACAGCTGGAGGAAATGACTCTGACAGAGACAAATTCAGACAGGGTGTTATGAAATGATGAGCGAGGCTGTCTCATGAGGACGTGTTTGTGGTTGGGTGGATCATCACATCGTATCTCCCAGCATTCCACACACCAGGTGCACTCACCATCTCTCCAGCCGTTGCTGTGCCAACGGCACTTGTTTCTTCTCGTTTTCTTCCCCCGGGGATGAAAAGTCAAAGGCGGCTATTCGTCTCCCCCCTCTGGCAGCCATATTCCTACAAACTCATCATAGCTCTATTAGCGCTGGACTCCTTCAGTTCCACTGTGACTCATAATAACTGGAGGGGTCACGCTACTGTTAGCACACATTTGCTCAAAGATTTTTCCAGTGTCAGTTTTAGGTTTGGGAATCATGAGCTTCAGTTTTTCAGCAATGCTGGTTTCTGAATGTGTGCATTCGTCCTCTGAAATGAACATGAAATAAATAAATGGCTTTAATTTGTGAATGATTTGCTTGCTTGAGTCTCCTCTTCTAAATGAATGAAATCTCAATGAATTCAAGGTCATTACTTTGCAGTCACATCTAGCTTAAAAAGCAAACTGTAATTGTTATTGTGTTGTGTTTACTCGAGGCTTGTGACGGTTAATTCAGGGTCACATCTGATTGGTTCACATGACAGTATGTGCTTAAAGTTACACATTCACAAAACAGTTCAAGTAAAATTAAAGGATTGTTAATGGAGTTAAGAAACTGGAGTTGCAACCAAACTTTTTTATATCTTTTTTTTTTGTTATATTTCTCACAATTCCTATGCTTTGTTGGTAGTGATTTTGTTGAGGGTTTAGTGTTAATTTAAATGTTATGTTAACATTATTTATACTATTAAATTATTTCATATTTTGAATAAGCCTTTATTTGAATAATTTTGTAATGTGCTATGTCTATGTTTTGTAATGTCATTTTATAATGACAAAAGTTTTTTTAATTGTAATGTGCATTTGTTGTTTTTATAATAAAATATTTGTATTATTATTTTAGTTTAAATTGTAGTCATTTTATGTGCTTTTATAGCAAGAGAGAAACCGAGTCTAAGTGTTATTTTAGTATTATTTGTATATTTGTTATAGACATATTTTTATATTTAGAATTTTTTTTTTTTTTTTAGTTTTAGCAATTTAGCTTTTTGCTTTTGTTATCTTTCTATTTTTATTTCAGTCATTTGTGTTTATTTTAGTCATTTTAGTAATTCTACTTTATTTCAGTCATTTGTGTTTATTTTAGTCATTTTAGTAATTCTACTTTATTTCAGTAATTTGTGTTTATTTTAGTACTTTTAGTAATTCTACTTTATTTCAGTAATTTGTGTTTATTTTAGTCATTTTAGTAATTCTACTTTATTTCAGTAATTTGTGTTTATTTTAGTCATTTTAGTAATTCTACTTTATTTCAGTCATTTGTGTTTATTTTAGTCATTTTAGTAATTCTACTTTATTTCAGTCATTTGTGTTTATTTTAGTCATTTTAGTAATTCTACTTTATTTCAGTCATTTGTGTTTATTTTAGTCATTTTAGTAATTCTACTTTATTTCAGTCATTTGTGTTTATTTTAGTCATTTTAGTAATTCTACTTTATTTCGGTCATTTGTGTTTATTTTAGTACTTTTAGTAATTCTACTTTATTTCAGTCATTTGTGTTTATTTTAGTACTTTTAGTAATTCTACTTTATTTCAGTCATTTGTGTTTATTTTAGTACTTTTAGTAATTCTACTTTATTTCAGTTAGTTGCCAAGGCAAATTTTTTCATTTTTGTTTAGGTTTAAGCTTTATTTCAATTACCAAAAAAGTTTTTTAGTCGTTTTAGAAGTGCTTTGGTTTAGTCTATTCTGGTTCATAGCATGACGTTAGGCCCAAAAGACAGTATCTAAGAAAGCAAACCACCGTTAAAAGCCTTTATCATGACGAATGCACGTATAACGCCTGTGAAATGCTGCTTGCAGAGGCAGCTCGGTAGATTTTGGAACAAAGCTCTGGTGTTTGTAGGAGCGATTTGCTCTTGTTTTTGTTTAGTATATAGTTAGAACCGAATTACTTCCTCAAAAGCACCAAAGGATCATTAATGAAATCATTAGGGACCCGCACGTTGCTTGAAAATCATTTAGAAATCAGTAAGTGGAATTGGAAATAGAAATGAATCGTTACATTCCTTTCGATTCCCATCCCTGATTTTATTGATCTGTTAATGTGTCCATGTGTCTGTTCTGTTTATGCTTTCTGCTCTACATAGTCTCTCAATTGCTTTGTTAGTTACCTAATTGTTTCTTTACCTAATTGTTTCTTTACCTAGTTGTTTTTTTGGCTTTTTCCCACTAAGAGATCAGAAATAGGACAGGAAATGATGCAAGACATTCATTTGCATAACCTCAATCTCTCTGTTTTTCAGACTCCAATCCATATGTTACTGTTTTCACTTCAAAATGCATTTGTTAGACCCTTTAGCTGTGATGATAAGCGTGTTTGTGCTTTGGCCTTCTTTTGATCCAAACATTCTTTAATATGAAAAATAATATGGGAAACACTGTTTTATCTCACAGGTTTTCCATCCTTTTATATCTTTGCTGTTCTGAACTAAGTAAATACTGGACGTAATGTTTGTCTCACAGCAGCATTTCTGTTGTGTCCTTTCTATCTTCATTGTCGCATCAACCCTGTGATGTTTTCTCCTGCATTTATTATTTATTCCAAATCTCCACAGACCTGTAATGTCCTTGTATTACAACTATGGCACTGTTTTTAGCTTTCCAGTGAGGACAAAGGTCAGATTGTTGCTCAATGTGACTTTACTAAAACTATGTTTCAAAATAAACTGCCTTGCTGTCTACTACCTACAGTACCTGCCACAGTTTCCTCAGAAATATTAAGCAGCATAGCTTTTTTCAACATTGAAATGAATTATCAATGTTTCTCGAGCAACAATTCAGTATATTAGAGTGATTTCTGAAGGATCATGTGACACTAAAGTCTGGAGTAATGATGCTGAAAATACAGCTTTGATCACAGGAATAAATTCCATTGTGCAATATATTCAAATAGAAAAACTGTTATTTTAAATTGAAATAATATTTCACAATATTTCTGTTTTTACTGGGGGTTTTTTATCAAATAATTGCAGTGAGCATAAGAGACTTAAATGTAAAAAAAAATATGTGCCGACTTCAAACATTTGAACTGTATATTTCTCTTTGTTTCGTTAGAAAGCACTGCTCAATTTAAATGACGGTCAAACCGATCTTTTTGTGTCAGATGGTGTAGTTACAGCATCAACCAGCGGCTTCTGACAAGGCCCGGGTTCTATCCAAAACCCCGTCTCAAACTAATACTAGCGCTACAGGCAGCGGAGGACTTGCAGTACTCTGACAGGAGAACGTGTTTAATGCTACATGGTATAAAGTGACACTTTTCTCTTGTGGTTCTTCCCCAGATCTAATAAACCCGGCAGCAGCCCTAAAGGTCAGACCCCAGACGAGAGCAGCCGCCGGACAGACGCTAACTCCTCCGTCTCAGACCTGGCCAACTCCGTCACCAGTGACATGCTAATGGTATCATTCTATTGAAACTTATGAGTAAAAATATTAAAAATAGTATTTTATTCATTAAGACTGTTTTCCACAGTTGCCAGTTTATATCTCACAATCGTAAGTTATAAACTCGTAATTGTGAGTTAATATCTTTTTACTACAAATTCTGAGCTTACATCTCGCAATATTTTTCTTTTTCTCTGAATCCTGAATTTACATCTGAGATGACATAAAATAAAACAAATCTGACTTTATCTCACAATTCCAACTTTTTTGTCACAGTTGTCACATCACATCTCGCTATTCTGTTTTTTGATTGTTTTTCTGCCATGAAATAAAAAAGGTAATTGTGATTTAATTTCACTTCTGGCTTTTTTCTCACAATTACGAGTTTACAATTGAGACTTTTCCTCCTAAATCAGAGTTTTCTCATTTTTATATTTCTCTGAATTCTGAATTTGTATCTCTGAGTCGTGAGCTCATAATTGCAAATTTATATCTTGAAATTAAGACTTTTTTCTTCCAAATCTGAGCCATTGAATAAAAAGTAATTGCAATTTTTATCTCACAATTCTGAATTTTTTTCTTCACAGTTGCAAGTTTTTCTCATAATTCTGACTTTTAATTTCAGAATTCCAAGTTTACTTAATATCTCGCATTTCAGACTTTTTTCTCACAATTGCTAGTTTATGTCTCATAATTGCAAGTTATAAACTGGTAATGTTTTGTTTTTTGTAATGTGATTTTTTTGCTACAAATTCTGAGCTTACATCTAGCCATTTTGTACTTTTTTTCCTCTGAATTCTGAATTTATATCTCAGAATTTTGACTTTTTTCATCAGAATTATGAGATTACATCTAAGATATAAAAAAAGTGACTTTATCGCACAATTCCATCTTTTTTTGCGACTCTACATCTCACAATTTGCGAGTTAAACATGTGAGAAATAGTTTTTACACTGTTATTTTGTGGTGGCAATGAGCTTTGGTAGTTTTCTTCTTGTTGTGCCTCTCTGACGGGGCACTAGTTTTGATGTGAACTCTTTAAACACAGGGATGCATCATGTGTAATTGGTGCTCTCCCTTGCTGCAGTCAGTCACACACAGAGATGTGTCAAAGGGAACTTACCTCCACAAAAGCCCCGTAATTAGAACTGGTACAATGTGCTGCTGGGACGCGGACGACGGCCTTCACAGGGTCTGCGTGTCATTACGTGGGTGGTAAGGCGTTTTTAAAGAGATGTGATGAGGGCTAATGATGGTGCTTCCTCTTTAAGAGGGTGCCAGAAGCTCTTGTAAGCGCCAGCCTCTCGCAGCTCAGAGTCCCACTGGGGGGGGGGGGTCCAGGCATTGGGGCATGGCATGTCAAATTAAGCCCAACTTTTAGCCAAGGTCCTGACACGGATGGGAGTTCATTAATTCGATATGCTGCTGCTTGTCAGACCACTTTAAATGATGGATCACTAAGGTGTTTGTAAAGACCACCAACCGGTTCCCAACTTTTCGCCCTTCACCATGTATTAATGTGAAGGCAACAGCTTTTCAAAACTCGTTAGAGAGCATCCTGGCAACTGTTTTGTCTCATATTTGACAAGTGCAGTGTTTTGTTAGTCATGTTTAGGCAGCAGGGAGTCTGTTTCATAAGTTTGCCTGATTCAAACCAGTAGTTATGAACATAACAATATTGTGAAGCACAAGAGACTCGCTCAGTTGATTTCAGTAGAGCATGTTGTTAAGATAATTATGATATTCTCATAAGGAACATTTTTGTATAATATATGTTGTTTACATGTTGGTATTTAAACTGATAACTTGTGAGTGCTGTTGACTGATTCACTAAAAGAATCGGTTCAGAAGAATCATCTCTTCTTAAATCAGATGCATTGTTATTTTAGGATCATTTATATACTAGTAATTATTCATATTTTGAATTCCCTTTTATTTTTGTATTTTCAGTTTTATTTTTAGTAGAGGTTTTAGTGGTTTTGTTATGTGCTATTGTTTTATTAGTTTTGTATATTTCTGTTTGGCTTTTATTTTATGTTTTAGTAATTTTAGTACTTCAATGCAAACTTTGAAGTTTTAAGTTTTGAGATTTTATTTAACGTTGTTTTTGATATTTTGTCTCATATTTGGCAACTGAGCATTTTTTTATTAAGGTTTTGGTTTTAAACTAATAACTTGTTTGTGAGTGCTTCTGACTTATTAAAATACATTTTTAATAATATGTCAACTGTTCATGAATCAGATTCAGTGATATTTTAATAATTTATTATTCTTTTGAATTAGCTTCTTCAACTTAAACCTAATTTATGTTTGCATGTATTAATTGTATTATTTAGCAGTACCTGGTATTTGATATGACCACACTGCTGTAGATTGAGTTATGGTGCAGGACACACTGTTAACAGTGATTTAATGTGGAGTGATCAAGCTGTTTGGTGACAATCTCGTCCTCTTTGGTTTGTAAGCTGTCCCCGGGCTCCGAGGAAGAGGAACACGAAGGACCCGTGTGTGAGAAGCTGGGACGCATCCAGTTCAGCGTGGGATATAATTTTCAGGACTCCACGCTGACAGTGAAAGTCCTGAAGGGTCAGGATCTACCTGCGAAAGATTTCTCCGGCACTTCAGATCCATTCGTCAAACTCTACCTTCTGCCAGACAAGAAGCACAAACTTGAGACCAAGGTCAAAAGAAAGAACCTCAACCCTCACTGGAACGAGACCTTCCTATTTGAAGGTCAGCATGTTTTGATATCTCAGCTACATTATTATGTGTTTACAGTGTCTAGTACTTATGTAGTTCAGAGGACGTTTCTCTCAGGTAGCCAGGTGTCTGACTCGTTAAATCAAATATGCATAAATGATTTAACTCCCTTTCATTGACTACTATTCAAAAGTTTGAATATTTTTAAATAAGTCTTTTAAAATGGCTGCATTTAAATACTTCATCAAAAATACAAAAAACTGTAATATTGTATAATATTTTTACAATGTAAAATGTAAATTATATTTGAATATATTTTTAATTAAATGTATTTCTGTGATGCAAAGCTGAATTATCAGCATAATTATTCATGTGTTCATAATCATTCAGAAATCATTCTAATATGCTGATTTGCTGATCAAGATTTGATCAAACATTTATGATTATGATCAATGTTGAAATCAGTTGTGCCACACTTTTGTTGAAACCATGATGTGTTTTTGGTTCAGGATTCTTTGATGATCAGAAAGTTTAAATATTTATTTAAAATATTTTGCATCATTATAAATACCTTTACTGTCACTTTTGATCAACAAACAACTGCAACTTTTTATCTAAAGTATTAAATATTAATTATTAGAAAAGTATTGCAGTATTAATCTTACCTTTGCACAATAGTATATAGATCAGATATGTACATTTATGCATTTAGCAGACGCTTTTATCCAAAGTGACTTACAATTAGCATTCAGGTTATACATTTTTAATCAGTATGTGTGTTCCCTGAGAATCGAACCCATCAACCTTTTGCGCTGCTGACGCAATGCTCTACCACTGAGCCACACAGGAACAAATATGTATTTGCTTTTTTATTTTTAAATTCATTATGAACTGTCACGGTTTTAACATTAACCCAACAAATGTGTTGTGTAACTAATGTAAACTACATATAATCCTCAGTTGCATACTAGTTCTTCGTCATAAGCGTTCATATCAACTCAGCACCTTCTAAACACTAAAGAGGAAACATATCCCAGCGGAAACAAAAGTATGCAATTTTGTATGCAATGTGCATCAAGCGGTCAATGAAGGGGGCCGGTGCACAGTATTTCTGTACCCCATATTGAGCTGTAAATAATCTGAGTGAGCTAAAATGATCCTCCTCATCTCTCTCTCCCAGGGTTCCCCTTTGAGAAGGTGACCCAGCGCACACTCTACCTGCAAGTGCTAGATTATGACCGTTTTAGCAGGAATGACCCTATAGGAGAGGTGTCCATCCCCCTGAACAAGATCGATCTGGCCCACATGCAGACCTTCTGGAAGGAGCTGAAACCCTGCAGCGATGGCAGTGTGAGTGGATCCGTGTGTTTCTACTAAATAACCATTTCTGTCATTATGAAAGTTGAAGAGAGGAAGGAGCCGAAGACTCCAAAGCAGGAGCAACAGACGCCAGTAATAGTCAAAGAAAAGCGTCCAAAGAGATGAAGTGACTGAAAACGGTTTGCTAGGGACAGGAACAACTTTAGTTGTGCAGTGGGTAGAGTATGACGTGCAGAGCCTCGAGTAATGGCGCACTGGGTGCTGTCAAATATTTTAGCCCTTTTACACAAGAACAAGAGACGCACAAGTGTGCTGTTAGCATAAAGAGTCTTTGAGGTTCTCCGGGTAGGTTTTCTGGCATGAGGCGTCCAAAAGATCTCCTATGGGTTCATTGATTTCAGCGTGAAAGTCCATCGCCCGTTCTGTGCTTAGTGTTTGAAGCTGTAGGGCTCAGTTCATTGAAATGGTCCTGTGGTGTGACAAATGAATTGTTACAAGTACAAATATTACATGAAGTCACAGTTAATATGAGGTGATTAGAACTTCATGTGTGATTATTGTGGAAGGAATGGAAGTATTTTGTAGCAGACAATTTAAGGTTCAGATATACAGTATTAAGATATATAGACAGATATATTAATTGGCTGACCTTTTAAAAAAAAGTATTGCATGTCGTATTTAACTGGTTTATTTATATGTAATATTTATTTTATTATATGTGCACACATAATACATATTACTACTGAATTTAATATAATGTACTCATTTTAATTGTAAACAAGAAAAAAATATATTATTATTAATATTACTCAT
The DNA here is from genome assembly GCA_027422435.1 of Schizopygopsis pylzovi. Lineage (NCBI taxonomy): Eukaryota > Metazoa > Chordata > Actinopteri > Cypriniformes > Cyprinidae > Schizopygopsis > Schizopygopsis pylzovi. The sequence continues at coordinate 6,747,520 of CM049819.1, forward strand.
ATATATTTTTTTTAAATGTCACTTTAGCTGTTGTGTGTCTATCAAAATTGTAAGATATTGACATATAATATATATAATAGTTATATAATATTATATACGATATATTGATATATTATATATATATATAAATATAATATATAGACACACATATACTAACATGTGGAGAAAAAGAGATACCATCAGAAATATGTGCACTTAAACAGCCCAATCACTGTGTTTTCCATATTTTACCCAGCACTGGGTGGTACCCAGCATTTTTTTTGAGTACACAACAATGTAAAACTGAATAAAATATACAAAAATTATATTAAAATAAAATAATAATAGAAATATGTCAACAAAATATCAGCATCTAACACTGAAAATACCAGCATCTAACAAGGTCAACCACTGACTAGTTGAAAGAAATGCTATAATAATGTGTTTGCCCCATTATTTCTCACAGAAAAAAACTGACCTCACATGAACCAGCTTGCGTGACTGAGGTTTAAACAAATGGTCCGGTACTGACCTTACTGTGTTCTTATCTTCAGGGGAGTCGAGGAGACCTGCTTTTGTCTCTGTGTTACAATCCCACTGCCAACATCATCACTGTGAGCATCATCAAAGCACGCAATCTCAAAGCCATGGACATCGGGGGAACATCCGGTATCAACATACACCCATAAAACCTCACAGACTAATCATTTAACTTCATGTTATAGTTATATTCCTGTAGATCATCTTAGAACATCACACCATCATGGGTTCGATTCCCACAGGACACACTGTATATGTGTTTACCTTGAAGTTAGTTCACAAAGCATCTGTTAAGTGAATTAATGCAAATGTGATATAGTTCAATTCCTTGCACTTATGTGTTCTTATGGGATTTCTGTGGAAATGTCCTTGTCAAGGTACCATCTGCGCAGTAATCATCTCAAAATATAATGTAGAATTCATCGCAGTAATTCTGATTCCCTGGACCTGAATCGCTGTGGCCCGTTCCCTGTTTGTGTGCGTTTCAGACCCCTACGTCAAAGTGTGGCTGATGAACAAAGATAAACGAGTGGAGAAGAAGAAGACGGTGGTGATGAAGAGGTGTTTGAACCCCATGTTTAATGAGTCCTTCCCCTTTGATGTCCCCGCTCACGTCCTCAGAGACACCACCATCGTCATCACAGTCATGGATAAGGACAAACTGAGCCGCAATGATGTCATAGGCAAGGTGTGATGTCACAAACTAGATAGAATTATTGTGATATTTGAATTTTTTGGAACAATATGATTTAGCGTTCAAATAATTGGGGTCAGTGTGTGAGTGTGTTTTCTTTTTTTGAAAGAAATTAATACTTTTATTCGGCAAGAATATGTAAAATTGGTGAAAAAATCATCAAATAATCCTGAAAAAATTATCACAGGTTCCAAAAAGCATTATGCCAGTTTTAACATTGATAATAAATCGAAATATTAGAATGAGTTCTGAAGGATCATGTGGCACTGAAGACTGGAGTAATGATGATGGAAATTCAGCTTTGCGTCACAAAAAAAAATTATATTCTAAAATATATTACAATAGAAAACAGTAATTCTATATTGTTTTAAATTTCACAATATTACAGTTTTCACTGTATTTTTCATCAGATAAATTAAACTTTTGAGATCATGAAGATGAATCAAACCTATTGTTTCGAACTTACCAATAGTATATACATTTACAGTATACAAAGACTGAACAAAATTATAAACGCAGAACTTTGTTTTTGCCCCCATTTTCATGCGCTGAACTCAAAGATCTGAGACTTTTTATATGTACACAAAAGGCCTATTTCTCTCAAATATTGTTCACAAATCTGTCTAAATCTGTGTTAGTGAGCACCTTCTCCATCCACCTCACAGGTGTGGCATATCAAGATACTGATTAGACAGCATGATTATTGCACAGGTGTGTCTTAGGCTGGCCACAATAAAAGGCCACTCTAAAATGTGTGGTTTTATCACAAGCACAATGCCACAGATGCTGCAAGTTTTGAGGGAGCGTGTGATTGTCATGCTGAATGCAGGAATGTCCACCAGAGCTGTTGATCGTGAATTGAATGTTAATTTCTCTACCATAAGCCGTTTCAGAGAATTTGGCAGTACATCAAACCGGCCTCACAACTGCAGACCACGTGTAACCACACCAGCCCAGGACCTCCACATCCAGCATCTTCACCTCCAAGATCGTCTGAGACCAGCCCCCCGGACAGCTGCTGCAACAATCGGTTTACATAACCAAAGAATTTCTGCACAAACTGTCTGTTTCTACAGTTTCTGTAGAAACCGTCTCAGGGAAGCTCATCTGCATGCTCGTCGTCCTCATCGGGGTCTCTGCCTGACTACAGTTTGTCGTCGTAACTGACTTGAGTGGTCAAATGCTCACATTTGATGGTGTCTGGCACTTTGGAAAGGGGTTCTCTTCACTGATGGCCCCATGTTGCAAGGATCTGTACACAATTCCTGGAAGCTGAAAACATCCCAGTTCTTGCATGGCCAGCATACTCACCAGACATGTCACCCATTGAGCATGTTTGGGATCTCTGGATCGGCGTATACGACAGCGTGTTCTAGTTCCTGCCAATATCCAGCAACTTCGCAGCCATTGAAGAGGAGTGGACCAACATTTCACAATCAACAACCTGATAAACTCTATGTGAAGGAGAGGTGTTGCACTGTGTGAGGCAAATGGTGGTCACACCAGATACTGACTGGTTTTCGAAGCCCCCCCAATACAGTAAAACTGCACATTTTAGAGTGGTATTTTATTGTGGCCAGCCTAAGGCACACCTGTGCAATAATCATGCTGTCTAATCAGTATCTTGATATGCCACACCTGTGAGGTGGATGGAGAAGTGTTCACTAACACAGATTTAGACAGATTTGTGAACAATAGTTGAGAGAAATAGGCCTTTTGTGTACATAGAAAAAGTCTTAGATCTTTGAGTTCAGCTCATGACAAATTGGGAGAAAAAAGAGGGGTTGCATTAATAATTTTATTCAGTATATTTATATGTTGGTAAATAGTGCTGTTTATTAAATATATTTAGTAAATACTGGTATATTGGTAGTATATATACTAATTCATGGAAAATACTTGAATTTACTAAATATAATGAATTTTATCTAAAAGACACAAGTTTAACTACTTTGGGGGGAAAAATTGGATGCAAAAATAATTTTCACTCAGAAACCGATTGGTAATGTCACAACTGATTACAAAGAAATTACAAGTAACACTTTGAATGAAACATTAAATAAAAAATTAAAAAAGACTGAAATTGTATTTTCTTGTAAAACATACTCCAGTAATCTTGGTTTTACTTACAACTTCAAAATAATCATTTTTAATGTACAAAATGGTTATCAACTATAATGTTTTTTTTTCAGTTTGTAGGTTTGTTGCTTTATTGGTAAATGACCTCGTGGAAGCACACTCCTTATTTTTTTCCTGTTCTTGTTTCTTCCACCTTCTTTCTTTTCATGCCATATTTCTAGATCTATCTCTCATGGAAGAGTGGTCCAGCGGAGGTAAAGCATTGGAAAGACATGATGAGTCACCCGCGCACTGCCGTTGCCCAATGGCACGCTCTCAAAGCTTGAAGGACCCGCCCACCAAAAGTAAACAACACCTTCAAAACCCTGTTGATATGCACAAGTTTAAACACGGGTACCAAAAGCCATCCAACTAGCTTTCTTTCTCTTTCTCACTCCTCTCCCTTACTCTCTTCCTCCCTTCTCCAAATTTTTCCTGCAGTTTGTTTATGGAGACCCTTCATTTATTCACTGCTTTTATTTTTCCCACCAAAAAGAGGCTAAGCACTGCCAAGAAGACTGGGAGAGAAAGTCTTGCGTACCCGAGAGAGATAAACAGACTCGTCTTTCAAAAAAAAAAGTTTGACAAGTCGACTGTTCTCTGAACAGCTGGACTGCGGAACAGGATGAATTCTATCATCGCTGAACTTGAAACGGCTGAAAACAATCTCCCGCACAGACCCTTCTATTGCCATGTTTGTGTCTCACCTCCCTCACGCCGTCCCTCTGACCGTACGGAAAGATCCGGAAGGATCAAAACCACAGTGCAATACCTAGCTGAAGGAGGGATGATCTTGTTGTGTGTGTTGGACTTCTTCACCTCTTGATGTTTTTCTCAGAACAGTGTAGAAATTCGCTGGAACTCTTCGTCGTCTGTATGTACTGTGGGTGCTGTTATGTGACAGAAAAAAAGAGGTCTTGTTTTTTAACAAAAAAACTTTTAAATTCAAACTCACTTTATTTGACTGGATCAGTTCAAGTGCGCAGGGGAAATACGTTGAATCAATTCTAGAACATTCCAACAAATAGGGACAAAAAACTGAGAATCTACGCAAGTACATAAATGCAAACATTTCTAGCCATGTTAGTTTGATTTAAATGTGTTGTTTGTTGAATGCTTCAGGCCTTGTTTCCACCTGGTATTAAGATGCATTTTCAATGATGTAATCACAGTGGTCAGTCAAGATGCATTTAAATGCATTTCCTATGATAACTTGTGTTCAGATTTCATCTAGACCCTCCCCTTTTATTTCTTCACTTGCTACATTAGTTTCGCAAAAGCGCTGAGAATGGCACACACATACGATTAAATGAAGGAAGCCATTAGACTGCTTACAAGCGAGTGAGAGAGGAAGTGAATGAAAAGGAAATGAATAGTAACAGATTTTGATCGTAATGGTGTATTTTGTCACAACATTGCAAAGTCTGGATTGATTACATTCGACCATATACACCAGCGTTATTATAGTTAAAAAACTAAATTAAAACCATATTTTTTTTTTACTTGAAATGAAACACATTTTTATTTTGATCAGACAGACAGACAGACAGACAGATAGATATACAGACAAACAGACAGACAGACAGACAGACAAGATAGATATACAGACAGACAGACAGATATACAGACAGACAGACAGACAGACAGACAGATAGATATACAGACAGACAGACAGACAGACAGACAGACAGACAGACAGACAGACAGACAGACAGACAAGATAGATATACAGACAGACAGACAGACAGACAGACAGACAGACAGACAGACAGACAGACAGACAGACAGACAGACAGACAGATAGATAGATAGATATACAGACAGACAGACAGACAGATAGATATACAGACAGACAGACAGATAGATATACAGACAGACAGACAGACAGACAGATAGATAGATAGATATACAGACAGACAGACAGACAAGATAGATATACAGACAGACAGACAGATAGATATACAGACAGACAGACAGATAGATATACAGACAGACAGACAGACAGATAGATATACAGACAGACAGACAGACAGATATACAGACAGACAGACAGACAGACAGACAGATAGATATACAGACAGACAGACAGACAGACAGACAGACAGATATACAGACAGACAGACAGACAGATAGATATACAGACAGACAGACAGATAGATATACAGACAGACAGACAGACAGACAGATATATATACAGACAGACAGACAGACAGACAGATATATATACAGACAGACAGACAGATATACAGACAGACAGACAGACAGACAGACAGACAGACAGATAGATAGATATACAGACAGACAGACAGACAGACAGACAGACAGACAGACAGACAGATAGATATACAGACAGACAGACAGACAGACAGACAGATAGACAGACAGACAGATGGATATACAGACAGACAGACAGACAGACAGATAGATATACAGACAGACAGACAGATAGATATACAGACAGATAGATATACAGACAGACAGACAGACAGACAGACAGATATATATACAGACAGACAGACAGACAGACAGATAGATATACAGACAGACAGATAGATATACAGACAGACAGACAGACAGACAGATAGATATACAGACAGACAGACAGACAGACAGACAGACAGACAGACAGACAGACAGACAGACAGACAGACAGACAGACAGACAGACAGACAGACAGACAGATAATCACAAATGTTTGTCTTGAAACTGTGATTTATTATTGTTATTCATGTTAATATTATTTACATATATTTATTATATTTTTATAATAATAAAAACTGAAAGATGACTCATGGTGACAAGATCTCACATTGTGCCCCAAGTGTTGAGTTTAACTCACACTATACCGAACCCAAAATATCCAGTGGTTTTAAATTAGCTGTGATTGAGTTTCGTCGCTTTGCATTTTCTCTCTCAAAGAAGATAAGTTGTTCTTCCACTGTTTTGACTGTACTGCTTTTACAGTTTCTAAATCAGAGTGAGTTTTGCTTTGCAAGTTGAAAGTGATGCACTAGTGAAGAGGAAAAGATCAAAATATTATAGACCCCATTTACAACATTGTTTAGCATCATCCAATTGTGATTGGGTCAATAAAAATGCATCTTAACAGCAAGTGTAAACAGGACCTCAGTAACACAATGCACACAGTGTTACGACAAGAGGCACTATGGTCAGTTTCCTGTTTCACATGCGGTTTATTGACACAAACATCTGATGTAGAACCCAGCAGAGGTATATATATCAGGACATCGGGCTTGCAGTGCTTTGGCCAAAGCATTTGTGTACTTGCATAGAGTACAATACTGATTCTTCTTTCAAAGCGAAGCGCGATAGACAAGACAGGAGTGATAGTTTGAAGCCTTTGTGATTCAGAACCACAGAAGTCCTTTTATCTAAACTAGCATTCCTCATGTAACGTACACATCTTGCAGAGGATTGCATCAACCACTTAACCAGTATGCAATGACACTGCCAATGTGAGTTCAACGCTGCCAAAACCCACTTCATTTCTTTTCATTTTCAAAAGGGCTGAAGAAGTCCTTAGTGCCCCTCCAAAATAAGACGTGCAATGTAGAAGTTAACTAAAGAAAAAGAGCAGAAGCTGGGAAATATAACGTCAGTCATGTGATTGTTTGTGCGTCTTTGGCTTAGTGTGTGTGTTTGTATGCGTCTGTCGCTGTCTGTATTTGTGTTTGTGTTGAGGATTTGGATTACAGCGGCCCTTCGATTGATTCCTTATCATACTTATGCTGCCTTCAAGTCTTCCTGTGAAGTTTGAGAAATACTGCATGAATTTAGTTGAGATAAAATAGTCATCAAATTAATTTGCAATAAAATACAAATGCCTGGGTTTTCACACATCAATGCATTTTTAAGTGAAATTTGGGGTATTACATTAAATTCTGAATGAAAACAGCAAGAAAATGGCATTTAAAGCATATAAGCTCACTTGAGGAGGATACATTTTATATGGTAAGAACAGAAGACATGCATAAATGATGGAAATTACTGACATTTGCTGAATAAATTAGATCCACATCAGAAAATGAATCTAGTATTAATTTTAATTATTTTTGTGTAACAGTATATATAATTAATTTACTTTTTTAATATGCACACCACTATTATATTGTATACTGCATATGTATATACTACATATAGAGGGTAAATCTTATGTAATATATAATGTATTACATTTAGGAAAACAGATCTGTTTATTAATTTTTATTACATTCAAGAAGATGGTTATACCGTTGTACTGTTGTGCCAGAAGTGGTGAAATAAAATAATGTAAATATTGCAAAAATAATTTTGATCAGCAAACATGAAAAACAAAACTCCACTTTTTTGTTCACAATTATTGCAATTTGTATTTATTTTAAATTTGTGTGTGTTTTAGTGTGTGTGTTAATGCTTTAGAGTAGGGTTTCACAAAATAGGGTTTGTAAGTTAATACAAATCTAATAATTAATAAAAATAAATATAATATATATATATATAGAGAGAGCGAGAGAGGTATTTGTTTACCTGTCTATCATGCTAAATCACAAAACCTTGAACTATTGAATATATTTCTCAATTACTAATTATTTGAATGTTGTATCCTAAAATCTCAGGGCTATTTTAACATTTTAGGTCAAAGATGTTCAGCTGATTCATTTTTTCTAAACTTCCTGCTTTAGAGAATAAAGGGAAATGTAATAAAGTTGCACAAACCTGTCAGCTCATAAAACGGTTAAATGAGTATTATTTTGTAATAAGCTGTTTTGGTTATTCTTCATGAACAGAACACAAAATGCAAACAAACCGAATTGTACCATCAACATTCACAATTAGAGCTTATTATGATAGCAATTAGCTTCTGGCAGAATTCTTGAATCAACATGCCCTCAACTCACAAAGTCTGTGCTCAATGAAATAATTAGGCTAATTGCGGCACTTGCGATGCTGTTAATACGTCTCATGTGGTAAACACGATCTTTCCGGCATGACTTGAAGGCAGCATTAGCCTAGCGCTAGGGATGGGATAATATACGAGTTATAAATGGTAGGTCTGCAAGATATAATAGCAATACTCTCACATTTTGCTTTTCGAATAACATTTTGTATGCTGCGTTTGCTTGCTATTTCTGTCGCCTCTTGATGTGTTACTTACGTAACAGAGAAAAGACAAATATAGAAAGGAAGAATTCAAATTGTTACCATGTCAACCGTTAAATTAGGAATATTGCACTATAATATAGCTTACTTATTATGACAGACGACAAAACTTCTTACTTGAAAACACAAGGCAATGTACTGATAAGCAATATTTAATGTAAGGGTTAACTTCAGGGTTAGGACATCCGGTCATACTCGTTGGACTTGAAACACTCATACAAACACACACGCAGTGCTTCAGGAAGTGAAACATCTCTCACCTCTCTCTCCTCCATATGCCCGTGCTCTTAGTGTCAGAGCCGACGTTACGTGAATATCACTGCCAGACGTTCCTCGCAGGCCCGACTACACGCTGTGACAGACGCGTCCTAAAGACACAGAGGAAGTGTGGGAGGCAAGAGTTTAAAGAGCAAGACCTAAACAAATATTCAAGCACGTCAGAAAACTGTGTACTACATGTGTTTCTCAGTCCTTGAAAGTGGGTTAAAAGAAGTACCTAAATGTGAAAGCAGAGAAGATGGATGAAAATGAGTGTGTATTCGTTCATTTGGACTTGTAAGCAGGACCGTTGGAGTTGAATAGTGTCACCTGTTTTGTATTCTTCATGTTGAGTAGCTCCACCCACCGAGCAATCTTATTGGTTCAAATTCAGCCTCATGTGACGTTGTATTTAAAGAATGTTCTGGATCACAAGTTAATGTCTGTTTTCAGCATTCGTGGCATAATGTCCAACGTTTCAATGGAAATACAAAGACTGTGATGAGAAACGTAAAATAACCAGATGTTCATCCAAGCCGGAAAGTAGTTCCACCTTTAAAAGGACAATTTAGATCTTACATATTTTAATAATTATATTGTAATAAATAAATAAAATTAAAAGTCCAACAAAAATACAAGCACATTTTTAAACCTCAAATGTGTCATTTGTTTTGATGTCTCAATGTAACTGTTATTATTAATACAAAACTAAAAAACATTTTTATTTTTTATTTTATTTTAACCTATGGATGATTTTGCCACATTATGCCACAAATGTTGTTAACTTATACTGAACCCATAAGATGTTTTTAAATATTTTCTAACTCATTGTAGTTGTGTCTTATTATATTATTATTATTATCTTAATAATTAGAAGAGGGGGAAGAATTGTATATTTTTTTAATATTCTTTTTTTATTTATTATATTATATTAAGAAGAAGAAGATCAATTAAATATTTATTATTGTTGTTACTTCCAACTGGAAGATGGCTAAATAAAGAAAGGTTCTCATTATGCCCCTAATATTGTCATATTGCCTATAACATCACATATTTTGCTCTTTCACTGAAGAAACGTTCCAGGTTTCGACGGTCCTGCTTTTAGGTTCTGAGTGAGTTTTGCTCTGCGAGTTGATAAATGCACCGGTGAAAGGGCATGCTTTGTTTAGTCTCGTCTAGTTGTGTGACTCACCGCGGTGAGGCGGCTGATGTGAACTTGTCTGTTTTACTGTCGTATCCACACATTTCCGTTTGAATTCGTTTTTCAGCTGTTGGATTGCAGATGTTTTGACCTTATGAAACAAAATGCTAAACCAGGTTTGAAACAACCAGCATTCGAATGGTCACATCAGTCATCACAGAGGTGGTACGGACATCTGAATGTGGAGCGACGGAGTCAGAAATGAACTTTGACCTGTGTGACAACAACCCATCTAAAGACGTTGTGTGAACTTGTGTGTGTGCTTGTACAAATTAATGTTACCTGGGGAGTTTTGACCAAGACCCCTGACGTTTCTCAGCATCTCTGTGGTGTGCACAATATGATTCGACACACTGATGATTTATTTTGGCATAAATGTACAGTGTAAATAGATGTAAACCTGTATATAAAAGAAGGAAACTGACACGTTTCTTGGAGTCTCTTGATTCATAAGTTGAGAGAATGAGTTCACTTTGTTTAAAAGGGTAATTACGATAGTAATTCTATGATAGAATTGTTTTTGTTTCTTTCTTTAAATAACTTGTTTTTGTTATATTGTGTGATCTGATTTAGTCTTTGCACAAATCTAATGTTCTGTAGGGTTTTCTAGCAAAAAATACAACCAAAAAAAAACATTGTTCGGTTCAAGAAATGATGTGTGAGCGAGTGTGTTCTGACTCGACAAAATAAGACAACTGTTGCACCACCTTTTTTGCCGTACATTGACTTCTGAGTTTTTCTGATTTATTTACCATGACCCAAATTGTAACCCTTCAACAGTGTTACCAGCATCCGAAATGAATCCGAGTTTTCGTCTGTCTTTTGTTGAAAGAGAATGAAGTTGATACTAATAAAGGTAAATTGGTGTAAAACACACATCCTCTTTTAGTTTGTGAGGATGGTCATCCAGGGCACTACACCTGTCCTCGCTGACACACATCAGGAGTAGAACATAACCTCAATGGATGCACCCAGAGGACAGCTCTATTGCTCAGAGGTCGCTCCATAACTCAGCAAACATAATGGAGATTGACATTGATGCGATTACCTTCTTAATACAGCTCCTGCACAATTGATCTGTGCACATTATTCCAAATAAGAAAGGATCTTCATAACCTTTTATCAAAATGAAATAACTTTGCGCCTTAAACCACTTTCCCTTTTAGCTGACATCCAAAATGCTTGTTTTAAACTTCTCCTCTTCAACCATCTGACGCCATTCTGGTATTTAAAGGGATAGTTCACTCTAAAATGAAAATTACCGCATGATTTATTCACCCTAGGTGTATATAACTGTCTTCTTTCAGACAAATATCAGAGTTATATTTAAAAAATGTACTTGCTCTTCCAAGCTTTATAATGACAGTGAATGGGTGTTAAGGATTTTAAGTCTAAAAAGGTGCATCGATCCATCACAAAAAGAGCTCCACGAGGCTCCAGGGGGTTTATAAAGGCCTTCTGAAGCAAATCAATGTGTTTGTGTAAGAAAAATATCCATATTACACTTTATAAACCTCAGTCTCAGTCAAAGCTCCGGTGAGAAGTGACGAACTCGGAAGCGCAGAGGAAAGAGCAAAACAATACAACGGTCATGAATTAGAAGTACAAAATGTCAAAGGATTTCGATATAAGCCAAGAGAAGACTGGTTTTCCCTCGCTTGAAACAAAACTGGGTTCTTGCAAGACTAGCATATTCTCACCGAAGCTTACGCTAAGCCTACGTCATCCGCTGAAACGCCACTCTCGTGAAGACGCGTACGACAGTTAGACAGATAGAGATTACGATTTAAACTATTTAAATATCGATGTTGTCTGACATACATGCATTTCATTTCAGGAGGCCTTTATTATCCCCCGGAGCTGTGTGGAGTATTTTTATGATGGATAGATGCACTTCAGAGGCGATTCTAGGGTGAGTGGATATCCGGGGCTAAGCCCAAAGATCCAAGATCTGCTATTACTTCATATCGATGATTGGCCAGTTTATATGTCAGTCAGAAGTAAGTTACGAGCTTCAGTGGGCGGTTCCTGACGGGAGCAAACTACGGTTCGTCATTTTAATGCGCATGAAAACTCAGTGATGATGATGCGTACAGGGCATGGTCATAAAAACATTCGGGGCTTTTCTGAAAACACTCGGGGCTTCAGCCCCCTTAGCACTTGATGCACTCAAAATCTCAACACCCATTCACTGTCATTGTAAAGCTTGGAAGATTGAGGGATTTACATTTTTTCTAACTCATAGTAGTTATATTATACTATGAATATAATCAATATGTGATGATTTTTATGGGATTGTTTATTAAAGTTTAATTACAGTGCTTGCTGGGAGTATAATGCTATGAGCTGTAACTGATGTGTTTTTTGGTACATTGTGGAATGTAATGTGACGTAATGTGTAAGTAGCCTTGTGTGCAGAGAAAAATCACAGAGGGCAGTTTGAAGAAGCTACAAGCACATAGAAAACAAAGAAGTACACACTGTGAGAACATTCTGTACCAAGGACCCAAAGGGAACAAAGGGAAAAGAATGTTGGAGGAGCGTTGGACGGTTCTGGCGGCCAACGAGAAAATGACACAAGTTGACACATATCTATAAATATGTTGTGAAATATTGCCCTGGTGTTGTTTCTCTGTGAGACGTTGGTCTGAGAGACAACCCAGCGCGCTGCGCTGTTCTGATCAATAAATTTCAATACTTTGACTTTTGAAGCCTCCTTCTATTTTTGAACACGCAGGACAATTTGAAGTCCAACAAGAGCAAGTACTTTGTTTACTAAAACTCCTAATAAAAACTAGGGTGAGTAAATCATGGGTAATTTTCATTTTTGGCTGAACTATCGCTTCAACAGTCATTTTTCACAATCCAGTCGATGAGTAAATTGATGAAATCATCATTGATGAAAATTATGTTTTATTAGCAAGTTTGTAAAATTATTGAGATAAAATGGGTTGCAAAGTAGATGGGCAGATGAATAAAATCAAGTTTCATCCTACATTTTTGTGAATATTTTGTTAGGCTGTATTTGGAAATGTGTCACTATGGAAATGGGGTGTGAAAATGCTGTACCGACAGATACAAATCTACATTTTGTGAATATTTCGTTTTTTATTTGGAATTTTTTCAAATGATGAAAGTAAAATGGTTGCGAAATCAATTGGGGATGAATAAAATCAAACTCCAACCTTCATCTTGTGAATATTTCGTATTCAACAGACTAACCCTGTAAATGATGAAAGTAGTTCACATACCCATGAGAAATAATTACTGTCCAAATCGGGATATTGACTGTCTAATATATCTCTTAAACTTTCTTGAAAGTAAAAGTAGGCACAAACGAGACAACGGTCGACAAAGTAAAGCTCAAAGAATGTGTTCTTGGAAGACTTAAATGATAAATGTTTGAGTTTGTATTGAGATCGTGGACTTCGAAGGCAGTCTTTGGTATCATGGCATATCCGAGCACAGCTTGGTCTACAGCTGCGGTCTCGAGGACACGGGTGAGATTGCTGGAGTCATTTTCTCAGGAGACGAATCAAAGATGCAATAAATGTTTCCATTTCATCTCATTGTTTAGAAAAAAAAATGAAATCATAAAAATATCAAAGGATTTTGTTCATGAAAAGATCATGATAAGAACCCATTGTAGATCCAAAAACAGTATTTCCAAGTAAATTAGGTTTTAGATCATGAAAACTGGGCGTCTGTAATAGGCTGGAGACAAGTAGTTTGACAAAAGGAGTCGAAAAGTAAGAACAATGAGTCAAATCAAGCAGCAAAGTGATTTTAGAGGTGATCAAGAGTGTGTTATTCCAAAGATATTCTTTCTTTCTATAGAATAATGTGCATTGATAAATTACATTCAATAAGATCAGGAACGCCTTGTCCATTTTGATTTCATGTTGATTTTAGGTGTTGCACATGGAGAGGCAATCGACAAAACCCTGGGTTGCATGCGAGCACTCACATCTGACTCCATTGTGTGTTTAGTGAGCACTAGAGGAACGTTAACGCAGTTTACTCCAGCAAACCAAGCAAAGAGTGTTGCATATTTGTGGATAGAGAGAAATAGAGGAGCAATTTCGAGAGAGAAGAGGGCAAACCATGAAATACACGGTTGTCACGACTCAAACACAGACCACGCACATGCTCGCCGCTGTGGAGGATGACAGGAACATGTCAGAGAGATGTGTGGGAGAACCGCAGATCCACACACCAAACATGCTGTAGGCAAACGCATAAATCTGCCACCCATAAATCCACAGGTGTGTGTGAGTGTTTAGGAAAAAAGAAACAGCAGGTTGTGTACACAAAAACAAATGAGAAGTTATCAAGGAAACACGACGCAGCCAATCACTGGTGCAAGAAACAGAATTGCATAATGGTTTCTCCATGGATACTGAACATTTATGTGAAGAGTTTGCGCACAAGATGCTGGTTAGTGCAGAAGCTGTTTTTAACTTGTCTTGAGTAGACACCCACCAGCTGATGTCTAGAGCTCCATGAAGAAGGCTGCCAGAAACCTTGGAGACGCTGTTAAGATCGTAAGTAGTTAGCGGTGCTTGCTGTTAGTATTACTCATATGTGGGTTTAGTGAGTTGAACAAACTTCTAACTGAATATTTAATGTAAAAAAAAGCATTAGTAAGCCCTCTGTTCATCGTCGGAACACAAATGAAGATGTTTTTGTTTGAATCTGAGAGCTTTCAGACCCTCCATAGACAGCAACACAACTGAAATGTTCCCATGTCCAGAAACGTAGCGAGGAGATCGGTAAAATAATCCATGTAACATCAGGGGTTCAACCGTAATTTTACGAAGCCACGAGAATCGTTTTTGCGCAAAAAAAACAAATATAGCGGTTTTATTCCACATTTCGTCTCTCCTGCGGTCGTGCGTTCACGACAGTACATGACACAAACGCGTGGTGGCGCAAGCACTGATTCAGATTCAGCGTGATGACATGGACATGGGAACATTTCAGTTGTGTTACTTTCTATGGAGGGTCTGAGACAGTAGCGTAGCCATAATTTTATTTTTGGGCGGGCCTGGGCAAAAGGCACTAGGCTAACTAACGGACGGAGTCCAGTTACATCCAGTGGTTATGTCGCAGTATTCTAAATATTTGTTTTAAACCAGGAAGGCGATCACACAAGCAATGTGCAAACTTTGCACAAGAGTTATGCGGTGAAGACCTCTTAATCTTAGTCGATTAACTAGAAAGTAAAAGTAACAACTGACGGCGATTTCAGCATCTGACGCTGCTTTAACAGCACATATTCTCTCAGAGACGTCGAGAAACGAATCTACTTCATATGTTGATAACGGTATATTGCTAAATGTTTTAATTTACTCCCTTAATATTTCTCTTGTGGCCCGAACATAGGCTAATGGGGGGGGGAATTAAAACAATAAATAAATAATTTATAAGAAACTTAGGCCTATTTCGTGTTAAACAGTTTTTTTTTATATAAGTCAGTGCTTGAAATAACACTTTTTCATTGATGATTGCAGTGTTAATATTTTTTATTATAGGCCTATAATTCATTGTAATAAACCTGTTTTGAAAGACCTTTTTAAAAACATTTTCAATGAGGAGTAAGCCAGCCTAATCTTTATTATCCTCGCAGCGCGTCAGTTATGGGTGATGTGCTATGAAATGATTGCGGGGCAAATTAATTGTAATATTAATTTAATAATAAAAGTAACTTAATAATAATAATAGGCCGAATAGGCTAATAGAAAGAATGTAACCGGCATATGTTAAATGAAAATGCCAAATTAGATATAACTAAAGTGTATAAAATTGTTTTATTCAAGAAATGTCATGTTTGTGTTTTTTTTTTTTATTTAAATTAATAGGCCTATAAATTAGGAAACAGGTGCAGTTAATCGCCGGCATCAGTCACAGAATGTATATAAAAATAAATAAAATAGGCTAACCTTTGTGCGGACATCTGGCAACAGCTGGTTTAACAGCTGGTTCAAACGAGTGTTTTAAAAACACTGACTGAGCTCAAATGACATTCATAATCGGCCTGACGGTAGGGCTATAGTGTGTTCCCGGCTTCACAGAATGAACCTGTTCGCGCGTGGAACTGAAAGTCTACCGTTACTTGCGGACTGATGGACGGGCTTTCTCCCTCGTCAGTGCAAGTTTTTAAAAATCTTCTCACATTTACATTTACATTTATTCATTTAGCAGACGCTTTTATCCAAGGCGACTTACAATTGAGGAATACAAAAAGCAATACATTATAAAGAGGCAAACAGTCACAGGGAGTGCTTGTAATACAACATTTCAGGCATTGTTCAGAGCAAAAACTAGCTAGACAGGGAGAGGTTAAGGAAAGAGAGCAAAGGTGTTTTGTTTTTTTAAGAAGTCAAGTGAAGACTAAAGAGATGAGTTTTCAGGTGTCGCTTGAAGATTGACAGAGATCCAGCGTTCCGGATGGGGGGGTGGGAGAGATCATTCCACTGGCCAGGAACGGTGAACGAGAATGTTCTGGAGAGTGATTTTGAGTCTCTCTATGATGGCATCACGAGGCGTCACTCACTAGTAGATCTCAGACTTCTGGAGGGGATGTAGATCCGTAATAGTGAGTGGAAGTAGGCGGGGCTTCAGGAGGGGATGTAGATATGTAATAGTGAGTGGAAGTAGGCGGGGCTTCAGGAGGGGATGTAGATTCGTAATAGTGAGTGGAAGTAGGAGGGGCTTCTGGAGGGGATGTAGATCCGTAATAGTGAGTGGAAGTAGGCGGGGCTTCTGGAGGGGATGTAGATTCGTAATAGTGAGTGGAAGTAGGAGGGGCTTCAGGAGGGGATGTAGATCCGTAATAGTGAGTGGAAGTAGGCGGGGCTTCAGGAGGGGATGTAGATCCGTAATAGTGAGTGGAAGTAGGCGGGGCTTCAGGAGGGGATGTAGATTCGTAATAGTGAGTGGAAGTAGGCGGGGCTTCTGGAGGGGATGTAGATTCGTAATAGTGAGTGGAAGTAGGCGGGGCTTCTGGAGGGGATGTAGATTCGTAATAGTGAGTGGAAGTAGGAGGGGCTTCTGGAGGGGATGTAGATTCGTAATAGTGAGTGGAAGTAGGCGGGGCTTCTGGAGGGGATGTAGATTCGTAATAGTGAGTGGAAGTAGGCGGGTGCTGAGCCTGTGGCTGTTCTATATGCAAGCATCAGTGTCTTGAACTTGATGCGAGCAGCGAGCTGCAACTGGGAGCCAGTGCAGGGATATAAAGAGAGGTGTGACATGGGCTCTTTTTGGTTCGCTGAAGACCAATCGTGCTGCAGCATTCTGAATCATTTGTAAAGGTAAATGTGCATGATGAAAGTCCAGCTAGAAGAGCATTGCAGTAGTCCAGTCCAGAAATGACAAGGGCCTGGACAAGAAGTTGTGCAGCGTGCTGTGTAAGGAAGGGCCTGATCTTTCTGATGTTGTGCAGTAAAAACCTGCAAGATCAAGCAGTTTTTGCAATGTGGTCTTTGAAAGTGAGCTGGTCATCGAATATTACCCCAAGATTTCTGACTGAGCTTGATTGGGTAATTGTTGATGAATTTATCTGGATGGTAAAATCATGCTGTAGAGTTGGAGTTGCAGGGAAGACAAGAAGCTCAGTCTTTGCCAGGTTGAGCTGTAGGTGATGTTCTTTCATCCATGCCGAGATGTCTGCCAAGCAGCCTGAGATCCGTGCAGCTACCGTTGGATCATCTGGTCGAAATGAGAGATAGAGCTGTGTGTCATCAGCATAGAAATGGTAGGAGAAGCCATGTGCCTGAATGATGGGACTCAGTGATGTAGTGTATGTGGAGAAGAGGAGGGGTCCAAGAACCTATCCCTAAGGAACTCCAGTGACCAGTTGATGTGCTTTGGATACCCCCCCCCCCCAGGCCACCTTGAAGGACCTGCCATTGAGATAGGATTCAAACCAGCGAAGTGGAATCCCAGTGATATCCAGTGATGAGAGGATCAGGAGGATCTGATGATTGACAGTGTCAAAAGCAGCAGACAGATCCAACAGAATGAGAATTGATGATTTGCAATCGGCTTTTGCAATCCGCAAGGCTTCAGTAACTGAGAGTAGCGCCGTCTCAGTTGAATGTCCATGTCTGAAACCTGATTGGTTAGCGTCCAGTAGGTGATTATTTGACAGAAATGAGGATAACTGTTTAAAAAAAACTAGTTCAAGCATTTTCACTATGAATGGAAGGAGAGAGACAGGTCTGTAGCTATCTGTAAGAGAAGTGTTTAATGTAGGTTTTTTGAGCAGTGGGGTTACTCGAGCCTGTTTGAATGCATTGGGGAAGGTGCTTGTAAGGAGAGATGTGTTGATGATGTGTGTGAATGCTGGTAAGAGTGTAGGAGATATTGCTTGGAGAAGGAGTGAGGGGATTGGATCTAGAGGACATGTTGTAGGATGGCTGGAAAGGAGAGGTTTGGATACTTCGGCCTCCATGAGGGGACAGAAGGAGAGCAGGGGAGTTTTATCAGTAGATGTGGTTGGTTTGAGTTCCTGCAAGCGTAGAGCTGAGAACTGGCTACTGATTGACCTAGTTTTGTTTGTGAAGAAAGTGGCAAAGTCATCGGCTGTTAAGGAGGTGGTGGAGGATGATAGAGGAGAGAGTTGAATGTTTTGAAGAGATTGCGTGTGTCAGATGCGCTGTTGATCTTGTTGTGGAAGTATGAAGCCTTGGCAGTGTGGACTTCAGCAGAGCAAAGACTGATAGATACTCAGGTCTGACAGATCTTTTGATTTGCGCCATTTTCTCTCTGCTGCCCTGAGTTCAGAGTTCTTCACGAAGAACATCGGATAGCCAGGAGCTAGAAGGGGCAGCACGTGCTGGCCTGGAGGAGAGAGGACATATATTGTCTAGACAAGAAAAAGTGGAGCACAAAGTGTCGGTTGCAGCGTTCACATCCAGAGCTGAGAAATGGGTGGGTGAAGGGAGAGAGGAAGACACTACAGAGGAAAGAAGTGAGGGTGAAAGGGAACGAAGGTTTCGCCTAAAGGTAACTGGTAGAGGTGTTGGGGGCTCGGAGGTAGCAAGATATAGGTTAAATGTTATGAAGTAGAGGTCAGAGGTGTCAGAGGTTAGTTTTTGTTTATTTTTACATCAGTTTTAATTTTTAGTAATTTTAGAACTTCAACTTAAACATATTTTAGTATGTCATCCTATATTTACATTTTATTTCAGATAACACAAATTATTTGTAGTTTTAGTTTAATCAGCACCAATTTGATAAACCAATTTTTTTATAAACCCGTGTATACATGCAGTTCTTATTTATTTCATTTCATTTTTTTATTTATTTTTATTTTATTTGTTTTGCCTATATTGAAATACTTTGTGCAAATGATCAGCGATTAGCAATACTGTAAAAAAAAATATGAGCAGATCATCACATAAATGACTTCTCACATTTCAATTTACAATTTGAATCCCAAACTTGTCATTATGTGATTTGTGGATTTCCAAAGTATACTTTTAGTTTGTCAACATGCAATCTCCATCCTAAAATAACTGCATCACAGAATCTCAGAAGTACAACTTCACATGAAACACTTCTCCTCATGCGGTTCTCTAACAAGAACAATCCCCTCAGTCATCCACATCACACAACCATCAGTCTGTTCTTGCGATGACTGGCACTTCAGCAGCAGGTCTCACGGTAATGATGGCACCTCAACACATCATGATTGAAAGCAATTCACATTAACTCAAACTAAGTTCAAACAGAGCTCTTTATTTGACCTTTAGTTGACGTCAATGGTCTGCAGTAGGAAGAAGCATCAGTCATCTTGGTGCAAGGTCAAATGAAACTCATCCATTCTTTTGCACGACTAAACAATTCATTCATCACCGTTTTACTGTCAATATGATCTATAATGTTGGTGTTCTTTTTTACTTCACTAATTAGATTATTTAATATACCTTTTTAATATTCTTTCATTTACATTTAAGTCAAATTAAATATGGCATCTATCCTGATTCAGTGCTATTTTTAGTATCATATAGGTATTATAGTTTTCATTCATATTTTCATTAGTTTTTATTTTTATATTTAGCATTTTATATTTCCAATTTCATTTTAATTTTAGTAATTGATTGTGTTTTAGAATTTTGTATTAGTTTTTTTTACATATCCATTTAGTTTTATTCATTTTTATTTAAGTTTTAGTTGTACTTATTTTTATTATTTTTAATTTAGTACCTACTAAATTAGTATCTACTTCCAACAAAATAAAAATTTGAAATATTAACCAGCTGAACAGCTGTTGATTTCAAATGAATTTTTTTTATGGTTTTAGTTAAAATATACAGGTGTATCTCAGAAAATTTGAATATGGTGAAAAAGTAAATTTTTTCTTGTAACTTATTTCAAAAAGTGAAACTTTCATATATTTTAGATTCATTTCGTGTAAAGTAAAGCACTTCAAAAAAAAATAATTAATTTTGATGATTAGAGCTTACAGCTAATGAAAGACATCTTCAGGAAAAGGGCTACCAAGCCACTTCTGAAACAGAAACATCGTCAGAAGCATCTTACCTGGGCTAAAGAGACAAAGAACTGGACTGTTGCTCAGTGGTCCAAAGTCCTCTTTTCAGATTAAAGTACATTTTGCTTTTCATTTGGAAACCAAGGTCCCAGAGTCTGGAAGAGTGGAAAGGCACAGAATCCATGTTGCTTTGAAGTCCAGTGTGAAGTTTCCACAGTCGGTGATGATTTGGGCTGCCATGTCATCTGCTGGTGTTGGTCCATTGTGTTTTATCAAGTCCAAAGTCAATGCAACCCTCTACCAGGAGATTTTGGAGCACTTTATGCTTCCATCTGCTGTCAAGCTTTATGGAGATGCTGATTTCATTTTCCAGCAGGACTTTAGCACCTGCCCACACTGCCAAAACCACTTCCAAGTGCTTTGCTGACCATGATATTGCTGTGCTTGATTGGCCAGCCAACAAGCCTGACCTGAACCCTGTCTGGAATCTATGGGATATTTTCAAGAGAAAGATGAGAAACAGTCGATTCAACAACACAGACGAGCTGAAGGCTCAATAACGCCTCAGCAGTGCCACAGTCTGATCGCTCCCACGCCACACCGCACTGATGCTGGAGTTTGTGCTGAAGGAGCCCCGGCCAAGTATTGAGTGCATAAATGAACATACTTTAAAGAACTTGAACTTTTCTGTTTTGAAAATCCTTTTTTTATTGATCTTAGGAAATATTATAATATTTTGAGATACTGATTTTTTTTAAGATTATTTTATTTCAGTTAACGTTTCTTTTGTTTTAAGTAATTCATTATTTTATGGTTTTAGTTTTATTTAAGAATGATAACTCTGTAACACACATTATACAATGGAAAAAGTATGAAGAATATTTTTTCCCAAAATTTTTTTTTTTTAATGCAGCTCTTTTTAATGGTGAATATTTCAGCAAAAACCTATACAGTACCCAAACTTCAGATGACACTTTTATGTGCGTGTTTTTGTAGTGTTGGTCGGTTGGGCTGCAGTGTAGATGTCTTCAGTGGTTATATATGGAAGTGTTACGCAGCAGCTCTGGCCGGCTCCATTTCTCCTCATCTCCATAGAGACAGATGGCAGAGGTCAGTGAGATCACACAGCAGGCTCTTTCAATGCTATATAAAGAAAGGCAGAGCTCACCTGTGAGCCAGGTATCACACAGTCTCTGTCTGAGAGGTGTGTGTGTGTGTGTGTGTGTGTGTGGTGGGTGCGTGGTGGTGTGTGCGTGGTGGTGGTGGTGGTGGTGTGTGTGTTTTTTGAAATGTATATTTGAATGTGTCCTTTATAAGACAAGGGTCTCAGATGTTGTTTTTCACAGTGAATGCATGTCAGAGATATAAAACAGATTCAATCAAACTCTATAATATACACTTATAATGAAAAAAATATATGTAAATCATACATCAAAAAATTTTAGTTTACAAGTATACATTTAACAATGTACTATGTCCACTTGATGTACAGTGTAAAGCAAATTAATAATAATAACAATTATTTTTATTTTCTATGTTAATATACACTTTATTTTAAGGTGTCCTTATTACAGTGTAACTATATATACAAGTACCAAGTCATATTAATTAAGTATATGTACTTACTATATGGTTCGAGTTTGGGATTAGGGTTTGTTTTAGGGTAACTTGCATGTAATTATACATAATTAGTTGTTATTTTCAAAGTAAGCACATGTAGCATGTAACAAGGACGCCTTTGTTTGCTAACACAAATCATGTGTTAGTAAATGTTACATATCAAAGCACTTTACAAAAACAAATCAAACAACAAAATGCTCTACCACTGTGTGGCTCAGTGGTAGAGCATTGCGTCAGCTGCGCAAAAGGTTGTGGGTTCGATTCCCAGGGAACACATGTACTAATGAAAATGTATAATGCACTGTAAGTCGCTTTGGATAAAAGTGTCTGCTAAATGTAAATGTAGGTATGTATGTAAATACACCATGTAAAAATGATACAATAAGCAAGAACAGACCAAATGCACAGTGTACAGATGTACGGGGCCGTCGCTAGTGGGGTGAAAGGTGGTGACGATTATAGGAGCCGTGGTTGTTGGCGGATGGGGGGGGGGGTGTACTGGCCATTTGAACCGACTGCCCGAGACCAGCCTAAAAAGCCGTTCAAGACAGTTGATGGGCCACTGCTGTGCGTCGTCACGAAAGCTTATCATTTGCACGTGTTTTAAACCTTGCCAACTTCAACATTGAAGTGATTTAAAAGCATTCGAGGCGCTAAAGAACTCAACGGAGCACTCATGCTCGGTGTTCGCCTAATTTACTAGCTGTCATCTGTGTTCTTAATGTTAATCCAAGAAATGAAAAGAGAGAAAATCACTCACTGCTCTTTACTGAATTACTTTGTAGTTTTAACAAGAACTAATCTTTAGTTAAATTCATTCAGTGAAGACTGTACAATGATAGTTTACATTTGATAACTGGGTTTCTGTACCTGGACACCTAGGCATACAAACTTGAAAAAAAGCATACATTGTTTAATTTCTATCTTTGTTCTATTTCTTTATTTGTGCTATTTACACAATTTCAAATAGTGCCCTGCATGGGCTTAGGCGATGATTTTTGTCTCTACCAGTGGGTGACGTTTCTGAAGGATCATGTGATACTGGAGTAATGATGCTAAAAATTCAGCTTTGCATCACATGAATAAAAATTTCATTTTAAAGCATATTCATGTAAAGTGTTATTTTAAATTGTAAGAACATTTGACTATTTTTACATTTACATTTATGCATTTAGTAGACGCTTTTATCCAAAGCGACTTACAGTACATTCAGGCTATACATTGTTTTTTTAATTATGTGTGTTCCCTGGGAATTGAACCCACAACCTTTTGTGCTGCTGACGCAGTGCTCAACCACTGAGCCACAGGAACACAATTTTTACTGTATTTTTGATCAAATAAATGAAGCCTTGGTGAAGACTTTCAAAAGCATTACAAAATCTTTCCAACCCCAAACTTTTGAACATAGTTAGCTATAGTTTGTCTTTGACATTCTGCACCTTTTTCTCTAATTTTCCCTTTTTTCTCCACCATTTCCTCTTTTCTGTGGCTTTTATATGGCTTGGCAACAGTTCTAGCAGTTCCTTTCTAAAGCCATATGACAATTTCACCCTCCCTTCATGTTCCTGTCCAGGATTTGGGTTGATGTGCAGAGCATACATTATCTCAAAATAACAGTAAGTCTGTGAATTTTTACATTTTCTGTAAAACAATGTGACTGTTGCTTGCCTATATTGTCCGTGCTAAGCCATTGTGTGTGTTTGTGAGGCTTTTTTATTGCTAGGTGTTCAGAGTTGGGCTGCAATCAAAATCGTATACTTCCCTACTACTTAGTAGTTGAAAAAGAGTACTATATAGTAGGTTAAAACAACGTACGTGACAAAGAAGTGTCCTAATTCCCAGAACTCATAAAAGAGTAGGCACACTGCAGGTCATGTGACAATGAAATCATGACGAATATGTCCTGATGTATGTCCTGATTACATTTACACTACACACATTCATAATAAAGAACATACTTTTAACGGTTGCAAAGTTATTATTCAAAACAACTGATCTACTTCAAATCTACTTATTTTGTAAGTATGTGATTTGGGATGCAGCCCTGGAGTTTAGCACATTGTTGGGTGATTGCTACAGAGATGTGTTTCCATTAGCTCCCTTGTTCAGTAGTCAGACATTTCTAGAGAACTGTACTGGGAGCCATATGATTTGAAGTATTATTGACGTATGTCTATAGCACAAACCGGACGAGTCCAGGTCAGGGATTTGTTCAAATGTCTAACCAAACTTTTCAGTGAACAGTTCCCCCTGCAGTCACAAATTGTATCCTTTAAAACTCATCTCTGTTTATCAGAATAACATTTAAATGATTTTCCAAGTAAAAATATTTTTTTCATACCTTAAAATTGCCTGAATAAAACTCTACACACCCTTACCTTGTTTAGTATGCGTGGATTCATGAACAAAACGAAAGGACATGACGTGTGATGTCCCATCCTTGATGGTACTGAAGGTGGAAGAGAACACTTGTCATACACTCCTCCCCTCTTACAACCCCTGCCAGTACCGAGACTCGAACCCACGACCTTTGGGTTACAAGTCTGAGTCCCTAGGCCACGACTGCCTCAACTGCCCCAATATGCAAATGAGTCCCCGCCTCCACTCACTCAATCACACCAGCTTGGACCTGATACGCTTTCAGTCGTTTAACTTTAGTAGTAAATGCTATGCAATGATAAGTGGCAATATTGGATTCATTCAGCTATATATTGTTAAACCAGAAACAGATTCTGAAGAGGAAGAGTGAATTATACAGGTTGGTAGTGGTTATGCTTTTAATGTATTTCTCTCTACAACATGGAACAGGTAACAGTAATTGATATCATTACCCTTTGGCTTGACTGTGTTATCAGACAGCTACAAATGTGCTGCTATTGTTCACAAACCAGGTTCCCGTTTGCCATTACAGAAACATAGCTTGTAAAAATCAGCATACTCAGGAAGAAACGGTTTGCTAATGATATGAAAAGCCCCAAACTGCAAGCTGTCAGGATTGGTACCGCATTTTTTAGACACATTTTTGAGAGAATGCTCAGCAGGGGTGTTGACTGCATGTGGTTTGTCTTTAAGCATATTAAACCTAACCACCAGAAAAGCATGCAAACAATGTTAAAAGCTTGATTTTCACCACATGGGTCTTTAAATAACCACTTAAAAATCTATAGAACATTTTGTGCATTAAAATTTTTCCATTGAAGTTTGAGTTTATGTATAGATTCAAATGAAGAACCATGATCTCGGTCTTTTCTGAAGAAATTGTGATGTATTGGTATTCACTCTGGAACCCATTATGTGAATGAAGCACGGCCCAGTGGCAGGCTATCTGTGCTTTTAGCAGTGCGAGCGGCTGTGTTCAGTCATTTCAGAAATGCAGGGTACACAGGTACAGACACATATCTGGGACAACGCTCGCTTAAAGGCGAAAACTGTCATGACAAGCTCACTGCCGTCAAATCGTGGTATGCCCTTTGACGTCTGTGTTCCTCGGCATTCAGGGCAGTGTCAGGTTTGTTTTAGCGAGAAGTGCACTGCTTGAGTGTGATGATGATGATGTCAAAGACTCCCATTAATCAAAATACTTGGATGCGTTTCGACAGGGAGGAACTGCATTAGTCGCTGCACATCACTTAACATTCATCTCATTAGCGAGGACAAGTCTGCCATCTTCTGGTAGAGTGAGTTCATACACGATAGACTTCGATCCAATCCCAAAACATAGTTGAATGGAGATAAAAAAAATATCTATCTACCTATCTATCTGTCTGTCTGTCAAGTGACTCCTTCAGATCTCATCCAGTCTCTTTTGTGAGCAAAGCTCTTTTAAATCTTGAATTCAAGGCTCATCTTGTGTATGGACAAATCAATGTAAATTATTAACTACATAAATAGAAGCAATCAGTTTGTTCTGTTCAGCAAAAATCACACCTCGATGGTGCATTAGCACAACCTTGAGCATGGGCTTTCAATACACCCTAATTTGCTGTGAACTGAGCTACTTAAGAAAATAACATGATTCATTGTGAACTTTTTCAATGCCTGTAGCTGTGTTCCTGTGGCTCAGTGGTTATATCATTGCGTTAGCAGCGCAAAGGTTGTGGGTTCGATTCCCAGGGAACACACATACTGACAAAAAAAATGTATAACCTGAATGCACTGTAAGTCACTTTGGATAAAAGCGTCTGCTAAATGCATAAATGGTAAATGTAAATGCAGCAAAGTACTGTAAAAAAACAACTTCCATGGCATGTGAAAAAGACAAACAGAAGTAATATGTTAAATTGACAATAATCTTTAAAAAAATACTCTTCCTGTGCTTGTTATAAACCCGTTGAAACAAACACCAAAGTCCTGAATTAGAACAAACTTTAATACAACTGATGTTTTCCCATCACAGTCACTTTTACAGTGTTTAATCAAAATCAGAATTGCAGTTTGTTTTTTAATTAAATATATATATATATATGTGTGTGTGTGTGTGTGTGTGACGTGACATACGGCCAAGTATGGTGAACCATACTCATAATTCGTGCTCTACATTAACTCATCCATGTGCGCACACACAGCAGTGCACACACACACACCGTGAACACACACCCGGAGCAGTGGGCAGCGGCGCCCGGGGAGCAGTTTGGGGTTCGGTGTCTTACCCAAGGGCACCTCAGTCGTGGTATTGGGGGTGGAGAGAGCGCTGTACATTCACCCCCCCCCACCTACAATTCCTGCCGGACCGAGACTCGAACCTGCAACCTTTCGATTACGAGTCCGACTCTCTAACCATTAGGCCACGACTTCCCCTAAATGATTTAATTTACTGCATATATCATTTATTTCATTTAATTGAAATATTTATACATAAAGTATATAGTTGATCACTTTACATTATATTATAATAATTCTATTTAAAATTGTGTACACACATATATAGTAATTTTAAATAAACTTATTTTACACGCATGTACATAATGTAAGTTTATTTAAAGTATATATTAACATGAATCAAAGTATTCTAAGCAGTACCTTATGTCGTCATAAGTTTTATTTAAAAAAAATATTTGTGTACATGCAAACTGTCCAATATATGACGTTTGTTTTATAGTCACGAATGTAATATTTAATCCCAGGCACCTTTAACATGACTCTGAATAGGTCTCAGGGGTCTGTTCTGCTTCTTTAGGACAGTCTCTGTCAGAAGGGCGAGTTTTAACTGCTCTTGTCCAGATATTCCAGATTCGGGGCATCTAGACGCTGCTCCATGTCCTTGTTCTTGGCGAACTCTTTGAGCATGTCCATCACCTCGCTCTGGTACACATCAGGTGTCGGCTGAGCCTCTGACGGGAGGAAGACCGTATTTAGAAACACATTCCTGGTCTTATTGTGTGTGATACAAAAAATATCAATGGATAAAATCAAGTCAAACTCTTGATTTCGATTTCAACTGAATGCCTGAGCTGTGCACCACTGTTCATCTCTTATCGGTTTAGTTTGTCCGTTCGTACCTGTTGCCCAGTAGTAGATGTCCCAGTCGTTGCTGGGTTCATTGATGAGTCTGTCATACTGCTTTAACTGAGCAGCACTCAGTGTGTTCAGGTACTTCTTTGCAAAAAGACTGGTAACAAAAAAACCGTCACAGTAAGAGTAGTTATATAGTATGCAGCAATAAATATTATGCTTATTTTTGGTTTAAAATGTTAAAAAAGTTAATATGATTATTAATAATAATGATAGGAATTTACAATAAGGTTCCATTTGTCAACATTAGCTAACTATTAGTTAACATTAACCCTGCAAAATATATTTACATTAGCATTAATATTCACTAATACATTATTACAATCAAAAATTATATTTGTTAATATTTAATAGACATGAACTAATAATGAACAGCTGTATTTTATGAAATAATCTGAACAAATGTTAATGAATAAATACTGTAACAAATGCTTATTGTTAGTTAATGTGAACATATGGGCACTTATTGTAAAGTTTCACCATAATAATTAATATGGAACAATATTATTTGTATATTTAATCTTTTAAATCACTGATATACTCTTATAGTCTTTATTAATATTTTTAATTAGTTGTTATTTTTATATCTTCTGTTTTCATTGTTAGTAATTTTGTTGCGTGCTTGTCATTTTAAAAGTTTTAGTTTGTAATGTGTATATTATGTGAAACTCAAATCAGCTAAACCTGTATTAAGAACTGTTAAAAGATGGACTAATGAAGCAGAGCAATATTTAAAAGCTTGTTTCGACCTCACTGATTGGCTGAAGCTGCTGCCACCGATCTGGACGAGCTCACCGAGACTGGAACTTTATCAGTTTCTGTGAGGATATATGCATCCCCACCAGGACATTCTTATCAATTAATAATGATCAACCGCTGTTTACTGGGAAACTCAAGCAGCTTTGTCAGGCCAAAGAGGATGCTTACAGAAGTGGGGATAAAATCTTGTATAACCAGGCGAGGAACAGACTAACAAAGGAGATCAGATGGCGCTTTTCCACTGCGTGGTACGACTCGGTTCGGCACGGCTCGGTACGGCACAGCTCAGTTCGGGTCGGTTTGTGTTTCCACTGCATGGTACGACTCGATTTGGCACGGCTCGGTACGGCACAGCTCAGTTCGGGTCGGTTTGTGTTTCCACTGCATGGTACGACTCGATTCGGCACGGCTCGGTACGGCACAGCTCAGTTCGGGTCGGTTTGTGTTTCCACTGCATGGTACGACTCGGTTCGGCACGGCTCGGTACGGCACAGCTCAGTTCGGGTCGGTTTGTGTTTCCACTGCATGGTACGACTCGATTCGGCACGGCTCGGTACGGCACAGCTCAGTTCGGGTCGGTTTGTGTTTCCACTGCATGGTACGACTCGATTCGGCACGGCTCGTTATGGCACGGCACGGCTCAGTTCGGGTCGGTTTTGCGTTTCAACTGCAGTTTAGTACCGCTATAGAGTGGGCGGGATTATTCACGCGTCGTTAGAGTTGCGCCGCCTCTACTGCCGTGACATCATCGTAAACTCGTGCAGGTGTGCTGTGTTAAGTTACTTGAATAGTGAACAATTCATGTAGAATGTTCTGTGAATTATCAATAAACTTTTGAATAATATTTCAAAATGTTCAATGTATCCCTTGTTTTTTTATTTATGTGTTGATTTGTATCATCAAGACATTAATCATTTGTCTTTTTCAAGAGGTTCATTACGTGCTCATACAATAATACATATTTAATATAGTCTGGAGGTACACTTATTCGATCAGATTGTTTTTAATTGGAAGCAAAACACAGATACAAAGGTAAACAGAAAACATACTCTAAAACTATACAAAGTGCAAAAAGTATAAAAAGTTAGACTTTTTCATTCCGCGTCGCGCCATCAAGCTCTCGCTGGATCCGCACCTCGGCTATCAACGAGAGGAACGTCTGTACTTCCTCAACAGACAATGAAACAGCTATTTTTTGGTTGATACAAAAAGGTGTGTTTGTTCAAACAAAAGTTGCGTCTGCTCCTTCGCTGGCTGTGCTGATTTAAATCTAGCGGGTGAATATTGGGTCTCGTTTCGCAAGTTCAGTGACGCAGTAAAGACGATTTTCTCCGGCCAATCAGTGATCAGTAGAGTTTACACGTCACGTTTTGGTAACGGTACGGCTCGCATGGAACCTCGACCGAAGTGGTACAAAAAAAGTACCAGGTACCAGGTACAGTACCCAGTGGAAAACCCCCCAAAAGTGAACCGTACTGAACCGTACCGTACCATGCAGTGGAAAAGCGCCAAGAGTGTCTAGAAAGAACTACTCTGAGAAGTTGAAAAAAGAACTTTCAGCAAACGATCCGGCGTCAGTATGGACTGGTCTGAGGAACATCACCATGTACAAGACACCTCCCCACAATCTGTGGAGAATCAACAACTGGCTGAGAAACTCAATGTGTTTTACTGTCAATTTGAAAAGGCCAGACTGACACCAAGCCCCCGTTCTGATCTGCACCTCACACATTCATCTATCCCCCCTGCAACCCACATCCCTCCCTCCTTCACCATTCTACCTGTGCTTAAGGTCTGTGTAGAGGATGTGAACCATGTCTTTAGAAAACAGAGATCTAGGAAAGCTTCAGGACCAGACAGTATTTCACCTGCCTGTCTAAAGTGTGTGCTGACCAACTGGCCCCCATCCTTACACAGATATTCAACAGATCTCTGGAGCTGTGCGAAGTTCCCTGCTGCTTCAAACGCTCCATCATCATTTCCATCCCCAAAAAGCCCAAAATCACTGGCCTTAACAACTACAGACCTGTCGCTCTCACGTCTATGTTCATGAAGATGACTGCGCTGAAAAGAAGAAAAGAACTGCGCATTTTTTGGCTAAACCAGCTGCCGTAGTCAGCTGCGCTGTGCATTATGCATTATGACGATAATTATGGGAGGAAGTGTTTGTTGACAGTTTGCAGTTTAGCAAGGCAGGTCGCGGACAAACGTGGGGTTGTGAGGAGGTGCCGATCCTCATAGAAATTTGGTGACTTGCGATGGGCTTTCGCCATTTGCAGTGCATTAATACATTATTTTCCAGCCGCATCTGCGCTTCATTCTCAAAAGTTATATATTGCCTGAAGTGGTATATACAAACTATGTAGTAAAGGATGACCAGGGATAAAATCAACCCGTGCAGTTGTCTCTCCATAATAGCAGTGTGCTGTCTGCTGCATTTTACTCCCGGAAGCACCGTTGGAATTGTCCTGCACGCACTTTCTGACCAATCGAAAAGCAGTTGAAGCGGATGTTGTCAAGTGACTGCATTTTGGTTAGTTTTAGCTGGTTAGGACCAGAGCAAACAGAGTGGTGTGAAAAGGAACCAAAACGGCTAAAAATAGCTACAATGTATAATTTTTCGCCTTTGGTCCGGACCAAAGCAAGTGAACTATCGGACTTTACTGGTGTGTATACACCCTAAATCAGATTCGATATTAGATCGAATAGATGGAAATTAGAAACAAAAACAGACGCAGATGCACTTTCTGTCCTCAGGTGGAGCTTAAATGCATTGGTTTCCAGTGTAAACATACATGCTCAGTCTATCAGCTGCTCTGCTCACGCTCATCAGTTCTCTTCAGTTCAGTCAATGTACTGCTGGAGTAACTGAATGACTCGATATATTGGTTTATTTCGACTCAGAGGGAGTGTCAGCCATGTTTATAAACTGAAGAATTTAGGTCATTTGTGGATTAGTCCGTATTGGAGACGCGAACCGTTTCAAACGTTTCAGTACGATTTGGTGAATGGTTGACCGGTTCACTAAGAAGATCCGGTTAAATCGAACGATTCGTTCACGAACCGGACACTTTACTAAACAAGCAGCGCTGCCCTTATTAACTTTAATATGCATTATACAGAGGCAAGATGAAAATAAAAAATACCATCTAAACTTTTCTAAAGACAGTAAGTTCCCCTCAGACATACATTCATATAAACTCCTACCCCTAATGAATCGAGATTTGTTTGGCATCTCGACCGATTTGAATCGTCACATGTTTGAATCGATTTTCAACCGGCTCGCGGTTAATCTTTACATCCCTAATTAATCGCATCCAAAATAAAAGCTTTTGTTTACATAATATATAATGTGTACTGTGTATATTTATTGTTTATATAAATACACACACATGCAAGTTTATATTTAAGAAAAATATGTTACGTTTATATATTAAATATACTTATTTATGATATAATTTATATGAATATTAATATATACACGTAAATGCATGTAAATATTTTCCAAATTTATGCTGTATGTGTATGTATTTATATAAACAAACATATATAGGCTAATTTATTTTATATTTTAATCATGTTTTTTTATTATGTTATTGTTTTATTGTGTTAGTTAGCTGTATTTTTCAACCTAATTAAAATAACCCAACTGCCGTTTGATTGAGATTAATTGGAATGCACAATAAAATAAACATGACTTTTGAAAATGGTTATCAGTTATCCGCTTTTGCAAATGAACTCTTCATTTGTAAATAGTATTCAGTGTATACAGCTCATCATTAGACCTCATCCTGAACATACTTCGATACACTTAGACAATATTATATGTTGTTGCCCAGACTAGAATAAGTTTAGCTGTCTGTTGAGTCAGTGGCATTTATCTAGATGTGTTCTTGACCCACTGACCTCAGAAGGATGCAGTTCTCCAGCATGCCTCTCTTGCGGCTCTCGTACAGGAGTCTCTTCTTCTTGATCTCCGTGGATTCTCCTGTCCTCTCCTGCCACGGAGGCAGAGGGATCTCAATGATGGTCGGTTCTGGGGCATCACCGCGGTATCCCCGAG
Source organism: Schizopygopsis pylzovi (assembly GCA_027422435.1). Classification (NCBI taxonomy): domain Eukaryota; kingdom Metazoa; phylum Chordata; class Actinopteri; order Cypriniformes; family Cyprinidae; genus Schizopygopsis; species Schizopygopsis pylzovi. The sequence goes on from CM049819.1 coordinate 6,779,921, forward strand.
AAATCACTGTGCTGACAGCTGGACGCAGTGATGCCTGGCAAACAGATCGAACGACCTGGGAATATATAACTTTGGTTAACTATAATAACTCTGGTTTGTTTGTTAATATATATATATATATATATATGTATGTACATACAATGTGTGTGTGTGTGTGTGTGTGTGTGTGTGTGCATGTTTATGTGGTTTATGAGGACACAAATTTGTATAATGACATGGGTATGACATAGGTATTACAAGGAGAAGGTGATTTAAGAGGACATTTTCAGTGTCCCCATAATTTAAAATGCTTATAAATCATACAGAGTGCGTTTTTTGGGGGGAAAGTAGAAATGCACCGTCTCCTGTGAGGGCTAAGTTTAGGTGTAGGGTAGGTGTAGGGCAATAGCACATACAGCTTGTACAGTATAAAAACCATTACGCCTATGGAGAGTCCCCGTAAACCATAAAAACCAACGTGTGTGTGTGTGTGTGTGTGTGTGTGTGTGTGTGTGTGTGTGTGTGTGTGTGTGTGTGTGTGTGTGTGTGTGTGTAAACGAGGTCTCAAAAGGTGAATAATCTGTAACATTAGATATTCATAAACAAGTAAAACTACCTGCTCAGGAAATTGTCTTCTTAAAAATATATAATTATGTAAACTAGTATAAAAAAGTGAAATTAGTCTGGTTTATGAATTCAGAGAACAGTTAACGTCCTCATCTGCCCTTGCTCAGTCAAAATAAGACAACAGCATTAAAAAAATCTAACTAGCTTATCCAAACCCTTGTGTTTATTTGGATGTTATACATTATCAGTATGATATTGGTATGATGGGCTGCAGAAAGAGCACCTTGTTATCTCACTCGAGGTCAAATGTGATCTTTAAAACCTGTCGCCACATATGAGTGCAAAGCATGCAAACGTACCTTTCGTGCGATAGCTGCTGAAAACATGTTATCGTGGAGTATTTTCAGTGATGTGTGGCTGATCCGGTGTTTGGGTGACTGTTTTCTTTATTATTTTGAAGGAGAGTTTATGCAACTGTTTCACAATCAAAGCAGGAAACGTCGTGCAGCGGGCGCCATGTTGGTAAGGTCAATATATCTTTCTTATTTGAATATTGCTTTGAATAGTTATTTGTTTCTGTGTCGTGTAGACGTAACAGGTGTGTGTTTTAACCTTCGAGTTTGTCCTTGACCTCTGGGCTGACACGGCGTGAGTTTAATAAAGGTTAAGTCTGATGAAAGTTAGTCTTTGTTTCTCGGGGAGTGTATTTCAGTGAGCGCTTGTGCGAGCGGATGGACGTTTTCCGCGTTACATCATTTTTTAAAGAGACAGTGATTACAGTAATCTTTGCTTTATGTTTATTATACGCAAAATAAGCACAACACATATTCCGTGTCTGAAAATAAACTCAAATTGCATTCCAAAGCCTAAAACTAATATGTTTACTCCTTAATGTTTAATTTGTCCCCAAAATACCTTTACACAGGTCGTAATGACTTTAATCTGCGAAAATATGTTCAGAAAAGTTAACATCATACTTTATAACACACGTAGCAGTTATTTTAGTATTATTTTTAAATGCTGATATATTCGAAATGACTTTTTATCTTAATATTTTGTCTTTTTAATACTTTGTTTAAATGTTACTATTTTGGTCAATAAAATGAATTCGTTATTTAAGTTTAGTTTTTTATTTCCAATTTCATTTTAGTGTTCAACCTAAACACATTAGTTACTTGGCAAGACAACATTTATAATTTTTGTTTACATTTTTCATCTAACATTTAGATTTTGTTTTCAGCTTGATTTGAATTAACAAGAATATTTTAATAGTTTTAGTTAATAATGATAACTGTGTGATGGCAATTACTTTTAAATCTGATTTCTGAGGTAACAAAATAAGATTAAAATCAGTTAAATTGCACTGTCCTCTACTTTTTTTGTCATTCCAACACTGCAGATGTGTCAATATGAATCATTGCTGTACAGTAAAAAGTAACCAAAAAAAATCTAAACAAAAATCTTGTGTTCTACAGAAAAAAAATGACAGCAGACAAATTTAGAAAATAACAAGGGTGCATAACTACATTTTGTATTTTGAGCTAAGGTTAGAGGTATTGTTATACTAAAAATCATGCACACTAAGACTGTAGTCAATGAAGCAGATGCCCACGCTGGATTTCCTCAGTGTTTTGATAAATGTGTTTTATTAACAAAGTTCAGGAGGAGCACATCAGATACTTAGCCTAATCAAACACAAGTGGTACGCAATCAAGGTAATCAACACTCAGACATAAATACAGCTGACATACCTCCATTCATTTGCTGGTTAAGCAGCATCCCTCCACCACCCCTTCACTGGGGGTACTCTGGGTTTGGGCCCTTCCCCAGGACAGCACGCCAACAATGTATTACCATACTCGCCAAATACGCCTTACGTTTATCATGCTGATATATGCAAGTGTGAAATCGTGAACCCTAGTTGAAGATCGGTGAAGAGAAGCAAAGAATACATCCAGGTTATACCTGCTCCTCTAAGATATTGTGATATTTAGAAAAGATGAACCACACAACAGATATGTTTCAATCTTTATTTAACAAAATGCAAATAAACAAATCAAGCTTGCTTCAGATTTAGTCTAATGAACCAGCCACGTCCATGCCTGTATTTCTTCCATTAGGATCAAGTCTTTGAAAATGTGAGCTTGAGTTGGATTTTCACTGAAAGCTCCTCATTTCTCCAGCGGTGCATAATTCAACAGCTTCTCAATGAGATCCACGTGAGACAGAAGCATCCGGCGACAGCAGTATCTCTTCAAACCCAGAGCGTCAAGAGCATCGCTGTGAAAGCCAGCAGAGTGAGATTCAGTTCGACACCACGGTTGTCACGCAAAAATCAAACCTACCTGGAGATTTCATAACTCACCCTTCTGTATACTCGGCTTGAAGAAGACCTAAATACGCCTCCCATTTGTTCCCAACAATCTTCCCACAAGTGAAGCAGCGAATGGGGATGATCATGGTGAAGGACGAGAGACCTGAATCAAAGACAGTGTTTATTAGAAAACTCAGGGTTAACCTGTTTTTGACTTGATTATTTCAATCATTCATAATGATCAGATAAGGGCCTGGTTTCACAGACAGGGCTTAGACCAGGGTTCCTCAAATCTTTCCCTGGAGGTCCATTTAGCGCCAACCCTGATCAAACTCACCCACCTGTGATTGTCTAATGATCCTGAAGACTCTGATTAGCATGCTCAGGTGTGTTTGATTAGGGTTAGAGCTAAACTCTGCAGGAACGGGCCAGATTTGAGTATCTCTGGCTTAGACTAAACCAGGATTAGGCCATAGTTCAATTAGGACATTCAAGTAACTTTTTTTTAAATGTCTTGAAAAAAACATTACTGCTGTGCATCTTGAGACAAAACAAAGGCACTGATACAGGTACATCTCAAAAAATTAGAATATGGTGAAAAAGTTAATTTTAAAAATGAGTTTTAAAGCCTTTCCGTTAAACGTTTCATTCATGCCTGTTCTTGTGTGTGCTTTTTCTGAGCCCGTACACATGAAGAGCACGCATGAAAAAAAGCCCGTCAAACAGCGCCTGATAACTGAACTAAGTTATCTTTTGAGCTAATACTGTCAAAACACACAAGGTTTATGTATAGACTCAGTTGGTTATGTCTAAAATGAAAGTAAACAGCCGAGACAATCGGATGCATGCCTGGATATTAGATGCGTGCAGGACAGAACTAAACATGCAGCCGACTGTAATTAAAGGGATAGTTCACACTAAAATAAAATGTATGTGATTATATTATTTATTTACTCACTCACGTTGTCCAAAACCTGTATTAATTTATTTCTAGTGCTGAACACAAAAGATTATATTTTGAAGAACGTGGAAAACCAAACAGTTGCTGGTCCACATTGACTTTGATAGAAGGAAACAATTACTATATAAGTCACTGAGGAACAAAAACGTACTCGGTTACTATCGTAACCTCGGTTCCCTGAGATACGGAACGAGTACTGCGTCTTGTAAAGACGCATATGGGAAAATGCCTTTTTTCTCCTGAACTGAAGTCTTATTTAATCACGCAGTGAAACTGCACGACTATTGGTTCGTGCAGGTGTAGAAAAACGAACCAATGGGTCGGCAGCGGAGCTGCAAGAACCTATGGCGACGATACGCGCCAATATTCCCGCCGAAACGGGCGGGGCATCTGGCTATATAAGCGGTCGTTTCGCCATAGGATCCTCAGGTTTACTTCGACTGAAGCGACGAATGAGTCGTGCAGCTACCTGGCATGGCAAAGTACGCAGTACTCGTTCCGTATCTCAGGGAACCGAGGTTACGATAGTAACCGAGTACGTTCCCTATCGATACTCCACTCGTACTGCGTCTTGTAAAGACGCATATGGGAACTGAATTTAATCACGCCGTGCTAGGGTAGATGAACGACTGTATATACTTCCATAAACATAAATGCCCATAGGGAAGTAGTATACTTCAGGCTAAAGCGAGCTAAACTCATAGAGGTCGTGCTCGGCCTGGATAATCGTTCCACTTCTGTATACTCAGTTAACCGGAGTATGCAGGGTGCCAATTAGAGAGCCTGAGCGCATTGCGGTCAAGAAATCTCTGACAGGATTGTTCCCACAGCGTATGTGTACAAGCTCATCTAAGCAGAGAGGACTCTGGCCTGTAAGGCCGGTATGTCCAGGTTATAAAACCTAGCAAATGTGGACGGAGTGGCCCAGCCAGCCGCCGTACAAATCTCTGTAATGGATACACCGCTAGACCACGCCCATGACGAGGCGATGCCTCTAGTTGAATGGGCTCGTACTCCAATGGGGCATTGCAGGCCCAAAGAAGAGTATGCCAGCATGACAGCATCCAATATCCACTTAGAGAGTCTCTGCTTCGTGACCGGATGTCCTTTGGTGCGGTTACCGAAGCTAACAAAGAGCTGTTCCGTATGCCTAAAAGGGGCGGAACGCTCAAAGTAGATTCTCAGAGCTCTGACAGGGCATAACAAAGATAACTCCCGGTCCTCCTCAGACGGAGGAAGCGCGGAGAGCGTGATGACCTGAGCTCTGAACGGGGTTGAAAGTACCTTAGGTACATAACCATGCCTTGGTTTCAGGACGACCTTGGAGTCGTTAGGCCCGAATTCCAGGCAGGCAGGGCTAGTAGAGAGCGCCTGCAGGTCTCCAACTCGCTTAACCGACGCTAGTGCTAGTAGCAGAGCAGTTTTCAGCGAAAGTGACCGGAGGTCCGTAGACTGTAGCGGCTCAAAAGGAGGGCCTTTCAAGGCCCTCAGTACAGTGGGCAGATCCCATGTAGGGACAGTAAGGGGCCGAGGTGGATTCAACCTCCTGGCTCCCTTCAGAAAACGGACAACTGAGTTGTCTCTGCCTACCGACTGGCCCGCTATAGGGGCATGAAAGGCCGCTATAGCTGCTACGAACACCTTGAGTGTAGAGTGAGAACGTCCTTTATCTAGCAGTTCCTGCAGAAAGGACAGAACCACCGCTAACTCAGAGGTAGAGGGGTTTTCACCACGGTTGAGGCACCAAGTGGAGAAAACAGACCACTTAAGGGCATAGAGGCGTCTCGTAGACGGGGCTCTAGCCTCAGAAATGGTGTTTAACACTCGCTCTGGGAAGCCAGTAGGCTCCCATTGAGCGGCCAAATGTAGAGAGCCCACAGCTCGGGTCGAGGGTGCCATATTGTTCCGTTCGCCTGAGAGAGGAGATCCCGTCTCAGGGGCACGGGCCAGGGGGCTGCTGTCAGTAGCTGAGTCAGCTCTGACAACCAAGGTTGGTTCCTCCACAAGGGGGCCACCAATAGCACCTTGTGACCCTGTTCCCTGATACGCCTGACGACCTGTGGAAGCAGGGCGATCGGGGGGAATGCATAAAGGAGGAGGTTGGGCCAATCGTGGGCCAACGCATCCCTGTCCTTCGAATAATAAGTTGGGCAGTGAGAGTTGTCTTTGGAGGCGAAAAGGTCTACTTCTGCCTTGCCAAAGGTCTTCCAGATCTTCTGAACCACCTGCGGATGGAGCATCCACTCCTCTGAGGGGACATTGCTCCGAGATAACATATCTGCTCCTTGGTTCAGTCTGCCCGGCAGGTGTGCTGCCCTCAGCGAGCGCAGGTTGAGCTGAGCCCATTCCAGAAGGCGCTCTGCCAGAATAAAGAGGCGCTTCGAGGAGACACCTCCCTGGTGATTTATATAGGACACCACGGACATGTTGTCTGAGCGAATCAGCACATGGCGTCCTATTAGGTCCGGCAGGAAAAACTGGCAGGCTCGACAAACTGCTAGCATTTCCAAGCAGTTGATGTGGAAGCCGCTCTCCGTCTTTGACCAATGGCCGAAGGTCGGTTTGCCTTCGCACAGCGCCCCCCAACCTGTGTTGGAGGCGTCTGTCGTGACAACTTTCCTGGTGTGGACCAACCCCATGGCCACGCCCTTCTCCATCCACCGTGGGTTCTTCCAGGGGGTCAGGGCTGTTACACAGGCCTGATTCACCCTGATATGCAAGCGTCCGTGACGCCATGCGTTGTGTGGAACCCGTGGTTTCAACCAGCGTTGAAGGGGGCGCATGCGGAGCAGGCCCAGCTGTAACACTGGCGATGCTGCGGCCATAAGGCCCAGCATTCTCTGAAACACTTTGAGTGGGCGAGCGGTGTCGCTCTTGAAGGTGGCCGCGAGTTTCTGAATGGCCAGAGCGCGTTCTGGCGCTATCACCGCTCTCATGTGAGCTGAGTCCAGAACTGTACCCAGGAACGATATTCGTTGGCTGGGAGACAGTGCGCTTTTGGCGAAATTGACCCTGAGCCCCAGGCGCTCTAAGTGGCTGAGGATGAGGGTTCTGTGTGAAAGTAGTTCCACCTCTGACTGGGCCAGAATGAGCCAGTCGTCGAGGTAGTTGAGAATGCGGATTCCCATCTGTCTCAGAGGGGAAAGAGCCGCGTCCATGCACTTTGTAAAAGTACGGGGGGCCAGAGACAGCCCAAAGGGTAGGACCGTGTACTGGTAAGCCACTCCCTCGAAGGCGAATCTCAAGAATCGTCTGTGATGGGGGGCTATCTGGATGTGAAAGTATGCATCTTTCAGGTCCAGAGAACAGAACCAGTCCTCTGTGCAAATCTGCGAGAGGATCTGCTTCAGTGTGATCATCCTGAACGGCCGTCTCATGAGGGCGTGATTCAGGCGTCTGAGATCGAGGATGGGCCGGAGGCCGCCATCCTTTTTGGGGACGAGGAAGTAACGGCTGTAAAAGCCTGACTCGCTCAAAGCTGGAGAAACCATTTCTATGGCTCCTTTTTCCAGCAGCGTCATCACCTCTGAGCGCAGAACGCGAGCGTTCTCGCCCTGCACCGAGGTGGAGACCACGCCGCTGAAGCGCGGGGGTCTTCGAGCGAATTGGAGTGAATAACCTCGTTTTATTATCCCCATAACCCACTCTGACACTCCGGGGATGGCCTGCCAGGCCTCGGCCCGCGTGGCAAGGGGTTGGATAAACTCGAGTGGCCGGCTGCACGGAGGCAGGGCACTCGTGAGGGACGGAAGAGGAAAATTGCTCTCTTTTTGAGAATGTTTGTGTTTTATTTTTTCCGCTATCAGAGCGGACAGTTGCATGGTCGCTTGTACGGACCCTGTAGCAACAGACACAATTCCCTCTGCACCCGGAAAAGAACGGGGTGCCAAGAGGTTTCCCATGAGAGGCCTTTTGGTGGGCGGTCCGGCCGTGGCGGGACTCGACCCTCTCCTCTTCCTGTCCTGCAGATCAGGAGGACGCCGGGCGCACAGGGTCCAACGCTATCTTGAGTCGGGGGCCCTGGCGTGTCGGAGGGGGGTGGCGTCTGGCTGAGCGTGAACGCCCTCGCGGCTGCTGAGTTCTAGCAGGCTGAGGGGCGTAAACGGCAGGTGCAGGTTTCGCAGACTGCTGAGTCGGCGCAGTCCTGGGGCGACTCTGAGCAGCTGCTGGGCTGGAGCGCTTGGGCAGGAAGTGTCGCATAGCCTGTGACGCCTTCTGTGCTTCTGTGAAGCGCTCAGCGAATCCTTTCACCGCAGGTCCAAAAAGGCCGCTGGGGGAAATTGGAGCATCAAGGAAGGAGACCCTGTCCGCATCCTTGATCTCCGTCAGCGTGAGCCACAGGTGGCGCTCGAGCACTACCAGGCTGGCCATAGACCTTCCTATGGCTTGGGCGGTAGTCTTGGTGGCTCGCAAAGCTAGGTCTGTTGCGCTCCTCAGCTCCCTGAGAGTCACAGGATCAGGCTCAGACTCGTCTATGGCAGAGAGGAGCTTGGCCTGATAGACCTGTAGAACCGCCATAGAGTGGAGCGCCGAAGCCGCCTGTCCAGCTGAAGCGTAGGAGCGTCCAGCAAGCGCTGAAGTGGTCCTGCATGGCTTGGACGGGTGACTGGCTTTCGCCTTCCAGCCGATGGCAGTGGGTGGGCAGAGATGTGCAGCCACTGACTCATCCAGTTGAGGCATCCTCTCATATCCCTTTTCTTCAGCGCCATCAACCGTAGTGAGGGCAGATGAAGCGGAAGTACGGAGGCGGGCAGAGTAAGGAGAGCGCCAAGATCTCGTGAGCTCGTCATGTACTTCAGGGAAGAACGGCGATGGTCGTTGTTGAGGGGCCTGACGGCGCCCCGGCAGAAACCACTCATCCAGACGGCTGCGAGAGGGCTCCTCTGGTGGAGACCACTCCAAACCCAGCTCTTCAACCGCTTTGGAGAGGACACGGAAAAGTTCGGCATCCATCCCGGCTTTGGCGGCGCTGGGCGCGGGCAAACCTGAGGGGGCGGGGTCAGTCACTGAGCCCCACAGCTCCTCAGCATCTGAAGCTACCAGTGACATGCTGTCATCGGCCAGCTCATCGTCACTTCCCCCAAACGAGACCAGATCGCTCACGCTTGCGGAGGGACGCTGGTCAGGTTGGATAAAAAGGACGGGAGAAATCTCTCTGTGTGGTGAAAACGAGGCACGCAGGATCTGAGCCGGCGTGAGCTCGCTTTCAACCAGGCGCTGAAAACCTCTGCCCCGCTGTTTTTTCCTCACAGGTCCCTGAGAGGAAGAAAACGGGAGGGCGCGAGGGGCGGGATCGCTCTCTGAAAAGAAAGCGATGCGCGTGCGCAGAGAGGCGAGACTGATGCTCTCGCAGTGAGAGCAATCAGATCCAGCGAGCGCGGCATCCGCATGGGCTTTCCCCAGGCAGGAAACACACTCGCTGTGACCGTCATCGGCTTGCAGGTCTCCCCTGCACGAGCCGCAGTAACGGCGCGGCATTAGAACGCCGATTTGCTCTTTTAGAAAACTTACGTGATCGCCGGATAGCGGCAGCGAACGGGACCGGAACTGCTGCGATGCTGGGGCGCGTTGAAGGCGGATCAGCCGAGCAGATCGAGGTCGCTGGGTCCTACTGCGAGGCGTGTCAACGGCGAGTAGGCTTCTCTGGATCAGCGTAGACGAAGTCGTCGTCGCTGAAGGAGAAAAAATCTGAGGATCCTATGGCGAAACGACCGCTTATATAGCCAGATGCCCCGCCCGTTTCGGCGGGAATATTGGCGCGTATCGTCGCCATAGGTTCGTGCAGCTCCGCTGCCGACCCATTGGTTCGTTTTTCTACACCTGCACGAACCAATAGTCGTGCAGTTTCACTGCGTGATTAAATAAGACTTCAGTTCAGGAGAAAAAAGGCATTTTCCCATATGCGTCTTTACAAGACGCAGTACGAGTGGAGTATCGATAGGGAACTGTTTAGTTACCAACATTATTCAAAATAGAGTTTATGTTCAACAGAAGAAAGAAACTCTTTCAGGTTTAAAACTAAACTTGAGTGATTAAATGATGTAAATATAAAACACTGACAGAATCGACAGACAGATGACAGAATTATTATTCTTTAATGTTAAAACAACAAAACACTCTACTCTTGACAGAAAAATAATAATACAGCTGCTTTAATAGGAATCGATCTATACGGTGTTTTATTTTTATATTTGTTCACTCAATTTCTTGAATGCTCTGCTATATCCGCCTATTGTACCTGAAAATAAAGCGCTGTTTGTTTTATTTGTATTATTTATTTGTAATGTGTATCTTTGTTCTTATTTTTAATAACAAAGAAAGTAATGACAAAGATTTTTATCTTCGCCCACTTCACACTTTGGTCTAAATTAGGGCTGTGCAATTAATCTAATGCATTCATCTGCGATAATGAACGTGATATTGCCTAGTTTGTCAGTGAACGTGTCTCTGTGTATTAACTGCTGCTCCATCTGAAAGCAGGTGATGGAGATTCGCTGTCTATCACAGAGCCGGATTTACTGACCAGATGCATTAATTACACAGCCCTAGTCTAAATATCCACCATTCTTTTTTTATTTTGTTACCTTGAAAGTATTTGTCTTTATAATAGGAAATTATTTTGGCTGCACTGCTCAGACAAAATAGTAAAACCAACATGACATAGAATCGTAATAAAATCGTGAAAAAAAAAATCGTGATATGATATTTTTGCCATATCGCCCACCCTTATTTAAGGTTAATGTGTTACAAATAAATCAAGCATAAAGCTTGAGATATTTTAACCTGGTGAAATGTAAATGACACAGGGCACGAAACTATATTTGTTTGTTTTGCTATTTTTTTTTTTAATCCATCTAATTGGACCATAGAACGGACTCATAAAGCCTTCACATCCGGGTATCCGGGAGATAAGTCAGTGCATTCTAATACAATCTCTTACTAGAAGAGGGGGTTATTTCAAAATCACACATGGTCTCCAGATAATACTAATCCCGTGCGAATAGGGATAAAGTCGTGGTTTGAAGTCGTGACTTACAGACTCAAAAACCTGCCCGGAACGCAGCATATGCGTTAGAGTTAGAGTAGATGAGAGATAGAAGATAGAAGAGATTAGAAGTAGATGATGAGTAGAAGATAGATGATAGAAGATAGATAGATAGATAGATAGATAGATAGATAGATAGATAGATAGATATCTTGACTGTCATTACAATGCAAGTGAGCTTGTAAAACATTTCTGCTCAGGTAAAACCTGTTACGAAAACGACACAAAACTCAATAATAGTTGTAGAGATATGCATGCGATGCCTACAAATTTACAGTAACACTACATAAAATGTGTAATACAGCCGTTCAGCTCAATATATTTCCCTTAGTTAAGAATCCATAACTAAACTCTCACAATTAGAACCAGTAATTATCATGAAATGTAAGAAAATGTAAGAAATATTACCAAATCAATCTCTCACGCTACACACGTTCCTCTTGCGCGCTTACAACAAACGCATTGCATCTGCGTAACTTCCGTGTTGCGTTTGTGAAATACGCACGAGCGGAAACACGGTCACGAGAAGAGATCCGCGCGCTTCTGAAGCACGTTACTGAGAACATTCTGTTAAACTCATATAATTAGTTTAAATTGAAGTAACCATATCTCTGTACAACACAAATAAAAATAAAAATGTGTCTTATATTTTTATTTTTTATTTTAGCTTCTTTTAGCCAGACACTTTCTCTACATCAGCGGGTTTAAACGATCTGATGATGTTTAAAACCTGCGATGGAAAATTCAAAATAAATAAGATGTTTAGTGAGAGATAGAGTGAGAGATTTATTCTTTATCCTGTTTTATTTTATAATTATTTCGTACTGTTAAAAACTAGGGTTGTCGATGGAATATAATTTTTTTTAAAACTAGGGCTAGAATAAAACAATCACCATTTATTTAATTACTTTAAAAAGCAGATGATTCAGTAACAATGTAAAATTTAGTAAATATTTTTTTGTAGGATTGCAGCAAGACTATCAAACACAGCTATATACTGAAATAATTTATATAGGTAAGTCCTTTGATTATTGATTTATAACCCACTGATTAAGCATTATGCATAACCCCTGACCTTTGTTTGTTGTTGTTGTTTTTATTGACTTATTCTTCCCATTTTCAAGTGATTGATGAATGTCTATATTACCAGATTTACTCATTCCTTGTTAATAGTGACTGTGCTTCATTTAATAAATAGATTAAATAAAAAATAGCAAAGATATCTGTCACAAGTATGAAAAAAACAGCCTTCAAGTATTGAATTCTATCCAAAAATAACTAGAGAAAAAACACAGTGAGTCTGGGAAAATATGGTTCATTGTCCTTTAATAAGGTCATCAAGTCACAAGGGAGCCATCTTGTTTTAATTCACACGAGGAACAGCAGAAAGGCAGCAGGCGAGGTTGTGTGCAAAATAAATACATATGGCAGGAGGAAAGGGGCTACATTAGGGGAACAGGTAAACTTCATTAGAACAAACTAATAAAATCATAATCACTCATCATCATCATCACCACCAAGACAAACACCATGTTGCCACATTATCATCCGCATCATTACCCTCAGTATCACGTCGAATACACAGTCTTCTTTCTTTTAAATACAGAGTTATATTTGAATTATTGCATTATATACGCACTTTAAAGAAAATGTCATTTTCTGTAATGTCATGTGACGTGTGAGTGTATATTGTTTGTGTCTGCATGCATTTTTAGGGATTGTTTCTGTTGTGTGTAGCGCTCATCATGGTGTAACTGCGAAATTTAAGCTGTTGGCCGAGAGCCGTTATAATCTACGTTGCATCTATGTTGCTTCACGCATCTATTTCCATTGGCCCACTTCAGAAAATCGTCAACGTCGTTCAAACAAGAAACTAAGAAATGGCACAGATGGTCTACAGTATGCGATTCACAGATTATTGAATTATTGAATGACTTGTGTTTGATGGCTTATGTCAAATGCAAAATGAACCCATATGATATTTGAAATAACTGAGATGTTCTTTACATTTCTACACCTTCTCTCAACAATACAGGTCTAACTGTAATAGATGTCAGTGGCTTGATATGTACATATGGATTTAAGTATGAAACCAATTGCTTTAATTAGTATCAATACATAAATGGCATTTAATTTCTATAAATGACAGATAAATTCTGTATTTTTTCATGCATCTTAACGTTATTGTATCTTACAGTTGGCAGTTGGTAAAAAACTTAAATATTTCTTTAGATAATTGGTTTAATCTCAACATTATGACATAGATGAGGGTGTTTTTAAGCATCAACCAGCAGGCAGAGTGACTAGGATGAAGGTTTTGGTGTAAATGTGCATTGGCTACAACTAAGTTAAATGTTATATGAAAAGTGTTTGGCTTAAATGCATCTCTAGCTTCGCTTTAATAGCTGACAGGAGCATCACCACAAGCACTGAAATTAAAGTACAGCATAAAATTAAGACGCCTAGTGTGTTGAGTGACCATACGTAGCCTATTCGTTTTCCAGGACATGCCCTGGTCAGGATTTCTCAATTGCTTAAAATGGCCGGGTTTGACTTTGTTTTCCTATTGAAGCAATCACTATTGTTTTCATACTTTGTATCTATGTGAATTTGCATTGCTTTGGCCGTTCTCTGTAGAGCCCACCTTCTCTTCTGTGCCATGATTGGTCGATTATGTACAATGCCTGCATGCTAACTACTTGTCAGTCATTACTTTCAGCAGGTGTAACATTTTTGGCGATTTGGAAATCCTGGCCAGCACATGTTCAGGACAAAGAGGACATATGTTAACCCCGCTAGTGACTCCCCACCCCTTTATATAAACTTTAATAGTCTGTGAACTAATCAACCCCACAGTATAACAACCAATCATAGGCTTGGGTCAGTTTTTCTTGACTAATAAGATTACGCCCACCAATACAGCTCCAAGGGCGATGACAGCTCCTCCAATCAGGAAAGGCTTCAGATTTTCTAAGGTTTCACAGCTACTTCCTGTGGACTCCGCCGCCCCCTGTTGGTTGGTCGCTTCATCTTCCGCCGGCTTCTCGGGTTCTGCAGGTTCAGCAGACACGGGGTCTGGTTTTGGCGGTGGCACTGCCTCCTTCTTCTCTGCTTTGGAGGCAGACTTCGACGCTCCCTTGGCTTTTGCTTCCATGTGGGAATGGGATCGAGGAATCTGGCAGGTTTTCTTTGGGCTTTCTTTTAGGAATACAAATATAAAAAAAGGGAGAGATTGAGGTTTTGAATTTCTCCATGTGCACCACCGTTCAAAATTTTGGGTCAGCTATTATTTGGAGGAAGTCTCTTTTGCCCTGCAAGGTTGCATTTATGCAGTAAAAACAATGAAATTGTGAAATATTATTACAATTTAACTGTTTTCTGTTTTAATATATTTTAAAATGTAATATATTTCTGTGATGCAAAGCTGAATCAGCAACATTACTCCAGTGTTCAGTGTAACACGATCCTTCAGAAATCATTGATATACTGATCTGCTGCACAGGAAACATATTATTAATATTTAAAAAAGTTGTTCTGGTTAATATTTTATGCACCGTGGTGTATTTGTTTCACCAGGATTTTTATATTAATAAAAAGATCAAAAGAAAAGCAGTTATTTGTTAAAGGTCTTTACTGTCACTTTTGGTCCATTTTTATATATACTGAGCCCATGTAAAATATATTTAAAAAATATATATATACGGTATATATATAACATTTTAAAGCCATATGCTGGTAAAATTCTAATAATGTCACATTTTCTCATATTTATTTATTTATAGTTTTTGCTTGACAGCAGTGGACTAAACTAGCATTATATGAAAAGTATCTGCTGAAGACAATTCTCCTTTTGTTTGCCACAGAAAATACATATGGGTGGAGTTAAAAAAAATATGCGAATATGTCACCAAAACAGAATTATATCACATGAAACATTTGAGTCTTTGACCTTGATGTAGCAATGACATTACTGTCTATGCAGTGGCCTACTGACTGTCACATGCTATATTTGCTTGTATTAGACAGCCAAAGAGCAGCATCCTTTAGTCGTTGCTTCCTTAAAAAGCATGTGCATCGTTTGTGCGTAGAAGCTCTTTTTTTAGGGTATGTGGGACAAAAGTAACAAGTAACTCTTGACATCACTCATGTTCCTTACAGACCTTTTGCACCCATTCACCAAACACAATGAATGATGTTTCTGAAGCATTAAACATGAACTAGTTCATCTGCAGCATGCAGAAATATCCCTGTGAATCCACATGAGTCATACAGGATTGGGTGAGGGGAGGGGAGGGGAGCACTGTCCATTAAAAATAAATAAAATCACAAGAAAAAAGGATTGAAGCCATGCAGAGAATGCATAACCTGGACAGACGGACTGAAAATGGGTTAATAGAGCATGTGATGGATGTGATTTCTGTAGTGATGCAGTTATGATGGCTGCACAGACTACAGCAGCGCATCTCATTCTCTTCCAGTTCTGATGGATGGATGGATGGATGAAAGATGATGATGGATGGAACGTACCTTCTTTATGTTGCCTTGTAATCCTTGCTCACCTCGTCCTCTTTTCAAAGAAGGGTGGAGAGACAGTGGATGAGAAACCAAGAGATCTGCTCTGCAGGAAGGCCTGAATTTGTCCTCAAGGAGAAACAGAATCAAAGGAAATGGAGTGATGGAGGACACAGCAGCAAGAGGAGGAGGAGGAGGAGGAGGAGAGGAGCTGGGCTGTACCACTCCATCAGAGAGAACGGGGGCGCAGTGCAGCTGGGGAGCGTGTGCATTCGTTCGGCTCAAACTGGTGTAATGATTGTGGCATTGAAGTTTTATGTAATTTAAATTTATTGACGTCATATAGATGCTACAGTCTGCAGTAAACACACACAGTTTCTATCCTGGGGCAATCATTCCTTTACCATAACAGAAGGTGCATTTTTGGGGAGTGCCTGAACAGGTTTTTACCTGAGCAGAAATGTTTTACAAGCTCACTTGCATTGTAATGTCAGTCAAGATCTATCTATCTATCTATCTATCTATCTATCTATATATCTATCTATCTATCTATTTGTCTGTCTAAATACTGTGTATATAAATTATCTATCTTAACAGTTTAGCCTATATTACTTTATACATGTATGTAATGATTAATTGATTTGTTTCTTATCCATTGGCACTCCCTGCTGCATACGAAGGCTTAAGAAATTCAGGAAATGACGTGGTTCCACGCCCAGCATACTATGTCGGAGTCTCCTATGTTTTCACTAAGCCCATCCCAGCAGAGTGCCAGTGGTTCCTAAGCAGCGGAAAAGTGCAGCGTCGTACGTCAATAGCGCAGCGCCTCAACGGCCAACGGATGACGTGAGCTACGCCAGGAACGCAGGGGGAAACGAGATTCCATTATTAACATTCCAGTGTGCGCAACTGGAATGGAGAATCGCATCGACGTTGCTTCAATGGAAAAAAAGATCGTAGCGAAGATATACAGCAATCAATCTGACTGGGACCTGCTGCAGCGGAGGAGGACAGTGCAGGATCTGGACTTAACGTTACCTCACGATTTTACTACGCGGAGAGGGACTGTCACGGAATAAAGTGTTTGATCCGTGCGTGCGTGAATGTTTCTGCGGGTTGAAGGTAATATGGAGCGGCTTCTGACGCGACGCGCGCTTGGAAAGGCGTGAAAATATCGGTGACGTTACGGCGGAATGTCAATGAAACTGAGGTGATCGATATGAAATAAAAACCCGACTCTGGACAGCCGCGATTAAACACATCCTCACTCCTTCATGTGTTTGCGTGAATGCAAACGGGACGCCGCATTAACGGGACTGTTGCTGTACTGAGACCTGTGGCTGGCTCGGAAGCGTGATCTGGGTCGGTTCTGCGGTTCGGTGTGTGTGTGTGTGTGTGTGTTTGCGGAGGATGGGAGATTTAAGTGAGTCCATGCAGAAGAAGGTCTCGGGAAGACGCGGTTATAATACAGGTGAGTCTCTGTACTGGCGACCCTCGTGAATATTTACCATGGTAACCGCAGTTTTCGCCAGAAAGCGTAACGTTAACGTTAGTGTCTACAGTTATTGCACTAATGAAAAATAAACAGAAATGTTTTTGTTTGGATATGGTAAGTTAAATTTATTGCTAATCTTTGGGGCACGTCTGAGTACATTCAGTACTATGGTATTGTCATCTGTCGGTGATTATGTACAACACAATAACTATAGCCTAGTTATCACAGAATACCGTTAAAATTGTTATCGCATAAACGTAAATGACCATGTTACCGTGTAGTAGTACTGTGGTATTCTTTAAAGTACTTTGAGTATAGCAAGGTATGCGAATAATCATTCTGCACAATGTTATATTACTCAAAAAGTACTATGATTTACCATTTGATGCCATATACTGTCACAGTACTTGTAGGCATATCAGAGTACCGTGCTATTACCATGTTTCTTTTTTATATATATATATATGCTATATTTTTATTTATTTATTTAGTCTTTTAGCAGACTCTTTTATCCAAAGCGACTTACAAATGAGGACATTATAGAAGAAATCAAAACCAACAAAAGAGCAACAACATGCAAGTGCTATTACAAGTCCTGGTTAGACTAACGCAGTACACGTAGGAAGGATTTTTTCTTTTTTTTCAGAAAACTAGTATGTAAAATATAGAAAAATTAAACTTAGGGTTAGTTTTACAAGAAAAGCTAGCAGTTGGAGAATAAATATGCAATTGATAGAGGGTCAAATGTTTGTTTTTTTTTATAAAAAAGACAGATTAGATAAAATAAAATTAGAATAGAGAGTGCTAGAGTTAGAGGGTCAAAGAAAGATGGAAGAGATGTGTTTTTAGCCGTTTCTTGAAGATGGTAAGGATTCAGCTGCTGGGATTGAGTTGGGCAGGTCACCAGATGGGAACAGTTAATGAAAAAGTCTGTGAAAGTGATTTTGTGCTCTTTGGGATGGTACAGTAATGCGTCGTTCACTTGCAGAACGCAAGCTTCTAGAGGGCATATAAGTCTGAAGTAATGAATTTACGTAAAGGGGTGCAGAGACAGAGGTGGTTCTGTAGGCAAACATTAATGCCTTGAATTTAATGCGAGCAGCTATTGGTAGCCAGTACAAATTGATGAACAGAGGTGTGACATGCGTTCTTTTCGGCTCATTAAAATAAATCTTGCAGCAGCGTTTTGGATTAATTGTAGAGGTTTGATGGAACTGGCTGGAAGACCTGCCAAGAGAGCATTGCAATAGTCAAGTCTGGACAGAACAAGAGCCTGAACAAGGAGTTGTGTTGCATGTTTCAGCAAACGATGGGTTTGCTGAAACCACAAGCAGCTCTGTTTTATCTAGGTTTAGTTGAAGGTGATGGTCCTTCATCCAGCTAGAAATGTCCGCTAGACATGTATAAATGTACAGCGGTACTAACATGGTGTTCTTGGAAGTAGCCTACATTAAATTCTTGCATTGTTATGGTGATCATTAATACAACTTTAACCATAGTTGCATATAGAATCAATATGACATTGATAATTCATAAATTCACAATAGACTCATACTCAGTGTGGTTGTTGCACAGAAAGTGCCATTGTATTTCCAAGGCTATTTAAACTTGGTACCGTAGTGTTTTGTTAAATGTATTAATATTGTATTTTGCTAGGACTTATTGGTGAGCAAGCTACATTTGAGTCATTTTTAAGGTCATACCTTTACAACCTGCATGACTAACAGTGTGTTTATGAAGGAATTGTTTTTGCATTGCTGCAGGCATGTGAGCACACCCAGCATTTCTGGTACATGTGCAATTACTTGCATTACATTGTGATGAGTTGGAGTATGTTACTTCATTTCATTGCCAGAAGAAGTCTTATGACTCGTGTTCAGGATTACCTGAGCTTTTTGACAGCAGTTTTGCAGACATTCATATAAACTGCACACTCATAGTGTGAAAAGGAGAGTGAAGCTCAGAACCAGAGGCTTTTAATTCTTAATGGAGAGGTTGTGGCTGTATCTTCGAGGCTGGATGAAGCCCATCAGTGGTTTGAAGGGGCCAGCAAATGCATCCTCGCTGCGAGAGGAAAGTGCTGTTAATTACTGAGTGCAGGTTTTTGTATATGGACAAAGTGCATGTTTTAGGATCATTTTGTTGATGTGTCGTTTAGCTGATTTAACCCTTGAGCTGTCTTTGAACAGAATATTGACTGTTTATGGGATCTGCAGTGGCTCTAGTGTGCAAGGTGGCTGATGATTGATAATATGGGGAAATAAGATGCACACAAAACTGCTGCTAAAAATGAAAGCAGACAATGAACGCTATCTATCGATGACAACTGTTGATTTGGGCAGAGTGATTACTTTCATAAATCAAAACTGATTTGACTGATGCAGATATGGCAAAATATCAGATGATTTATTTGCTGTACCGATATATTGTTTGTATCTCTAATCATGTATTCTAATGTGCCTTAAAAGTCAACAGGTAATCAAATTTGACCTTTCATTTTTAATCCATACATTATTTTCAGAAACTTCAGAAATATCCCACCATACTGTTTCACTTGGAAATATCATGTGTTTCTTGTGAAAAGTGCAACTTATTTATGTTCTGCAAGTCGAGACCCTCTTTAATATAAAGCATATCTTATTGGACTGCTATGCTTTTAATGCAAGTAAATTACTATTTTATTTAGTAAGATCTCATAAGGACTTGTTCAATAAAATCTTTCCAGAAAGTTAGTTTTTTAAATATCATTTAAAAAGTTCAAAACACCTTGTTTATTTTTTGATATAGTTTATTTTTCTATTGTATTTAATTTTGATTTATCTAATTTTTACAACTAATTTGGAAGAAAATCTACAACAGCTTTTGCTATGAAAATAGTCTTAGCCTCTGACATGGCTTTACAATTTCTACTATTTCTACTTTGGAAATTCATCACATTGTGGAAGAAAATTGTATGTGAACATCGTTTCATGTACCAAATCCCAAGGCTGCCTGATTCATATTTTAATTGTGATCATTTATACTAGGGTTGGGTGATATCTACCAAATTGGCATCGGACGATGCCTACAGTGAAACATCGTGATGGACGATGACATCGGGGGGCGGGGTCAGGGGCGTGCCCAAAGCACGGAAAACAAAATAACTTGTTCTACGGAGCCACTAAATCAGCGGTTCTCAATTCCAGTCTTCGTGCACCCCCGCTCTGCATATTTTGCATGTCTCTTTGTTAACACACAAGCCCGTTAGAAGTGAGCTCCATGCATGAACTCTGTTCCGATTGACATGGTCTGTTGTGGATAAATGCAATCTTGAGCAGATCTCATGCCTCCTCAAGTTATTACATGGTCCCTACACAGTGTCCATTGCTCCCTACTCCCTGAGCAGGGGAAATCTGTTGAAGTTTACTTCACTTCAGGACATTCATTCACGGAAATGCGTGGCATAGTGTCTTCACACGCACTGACGAAACTTATTAGAGAAGCGCGAAGTATGACATAATATACCTCTGTAAATAAATACAATATAAGTTCACGTCTCGCACACTTCAATGCCCTTTGAATGGATCATATACGTTTGCTTCGAACTGGAATCATGGCGGAATATCCTGTGATGTCCCCTTCGTAGGGCACTTACAGTCGAATAGTACAAACGTCTGAAGCGATAAGAGAAACGTACAAAATGTGCAGAGAGGGGGGGCGCGAGGACTGGAAGTGAGAACCGCTGCACTAAAGGGACATGGTTAGCCGCTTGCTAGCATCCTATTATAGTTCATGAAAGTTCACTTACTACATACACAAAGTAAGGAGAGGTGACTGATAGGATAATGGCGAATTATTTGCCGATACTGAGCACCACTGACAAACATCTAATATTGTCAAATGTATGGTTCTGCTGCTCCATAGAGTCCGTGTGATCGCGAATCTCGAAAGTGAAAGTAAAATGAGAGCGTGTATTCGAAAGCGGTTTCTATGCCCTGCATATTAGAAGCGGCTCCCTGATGCCTGCAATTTATATACATTATAATAACCCAACGATATAATTGCGAGAGAAACTATTGAAATGTTTGTTTTTTTAGGATTAAAAATGGGGGAGGGGGGTGATCACAATCGATCTGTCATGGCGTCTATCGGCCCAACCATAATTTATACTGAAAATGTCAAGAGTTAAAATCCTACAATCAGAGCTTTTTTCTTAAAAGTATTTTTCGCCCCACCATGTTTTATTTAATTTTTCCAACCTGGCATCTGCATTGCAAAAATGTGCTGATGAGCTGAAAACACTGACAGGGCAAATTAGATGGAGTTTAGCGATCTCCTTCACGATTTTCTAATCAAATGAAAGTGTAATAGCCAGTTTGTGTTCCCTCACACGGCTGATTGCGCAATTTACTGCAATCTTAATCTGCAAGCAAACATCTCAAATATGTTGTTTGTGATTTTGGCTCCTGAATAAATGGTTACGAAACAGTCTTTTTTGTTGTTTTAATAGAAAAACATCAACATAATTTGGAATTATTGGAAGTATGGAGTTTTGCTGTTTTCACTTTTAAGAGAAGCTTCTGAAGATTTGACCAGTTTTTATAATGTGGAGAGTATGTTAATGTAGTGATAAATGTATCACAAAATAATTGAACCATCGTGCAGCCCTACACATCCCCCATGAAGACCAACCAAAACAACTCTATTCTTCAATCAAAGGCTGAATGTCTTGAAGTGTAGATGGGGTCTTGAAATCGCCTGGAGGCTGCATTTGGCCTTCTGAAGCAGGCGTACCTCCCATGTAGTCTTCAGTATTGGACTATATTGAACACGCTTGCGATTAGCCAGTCAAGCCTCTCACAGCATAAACAATCGTCCAATCAAAGGATGTCCTTTGGAGGATAATACAGTTCATAAAGAGTAACTGTTATTTTGCTCTGAGTCTTTCCAGTCTTTGCTCACGCTCATGCAATAGACAGACTTGAGAAATGAGTGCAAGATTGAGTGCTCTTCCTCTGCTTCGTCCTGAACAGTGATTGATTATAGCAATGCTAATCCTAAATAAAATGTTTATCAAAAATGGATTATCTCTATACATTAATGATAAATCATACCGTTATTATATCTAAAACTTAATTAATAAAATGTAATCATTTACAATTATTTAATTTATTTTTTTTTTTACACAGCATAACGAAGTAGATAAATATTACTGGTTTTGTAATTACTGCCATTGGGCCTCATTAATGAAAAACAAGCAGAATTCATATTTTGTATATATTTTGTAAAACAATAGGTTGAATGCAACAATTTAAATGAGAATGGTTTATTAATAATTCATACATAAATTTGGTTGGCTCATGATTCATGAATGATATCCAAAACCATCGTTTGATCTAGAGTTTAGCCGTTCACCACCTTTTTACATTTGCAGATCTGTGTTCTGATAAAATATTGATGGCATAGAATAGTGTGTGTGTGTGTGTGTGTGGGAGTGATATCCAGTCTCTGCAATATGATGCAAGCAAATGTTCCCTGAAAATACAGCTCTCTGCAAGAACAACAGGGATATTGTCCCCTCAACATCCTTTTCTGTCACCAAAAAAAGAAAAAACATCAAGAGATGAGATTGCATGTGGCATAGAGAAATATAGCGGCTGTATTGTTTAAAACTATTAGCTCTCTGTAATAAATTATTGAGCAGCGTAGATCTTCAGAGCTCAGATCATTTTAATTACATCTCTTCCTTTATGTCTTTTATGGCGCAGTAAAAAAATTGCAGAACCATGACAAAAAGTCCATCTCTCTGAAGATTATTAACATTAACTGATTGTGTCCTAAATTTCCAGCATGGGCTCTTTAATGTGGGTCATTGTCGTCTGTTTTCAGTTCAACAGGTTGAATTTCACAGTCTGTTTCAGCACATCGTTCATCTCACAGCGTGAACCTGTTCAGGCAAATCTGTTTTATTTTAAACTAATTGACTCTGGGAGTTAATCATCACCTCACATTGATTATAATGGACCCGGATTATTCAGGATTCCCATCAGTGCTGGTTTTTCCATCTCCGGTCAGGCTTTCCAGTCAATGTCTTGGGTTAGAAAGTGATTCATGTATGAATCAGTCCATTGATTAATGTTTTCTTTGGTGTTATCATCATGCATGTGTGAAAGTGCGTTCATGATCGTAAAGCTTCTAAGTGCTTTTTGTAGAACAAGAGACCATGCGTTGTGCATTCTGTCTGCACTGTTTTGTAATTGTTTGTCATTTTTTGGTTTACACATGCATCAGACGTACATCACAGATCATTGTGTTCATGGGTATCGTTTGAATTTTATCGATTCCGATTATTTTCGATTCCAATGTGATTAGATAATGATTTCAAGCATTTATCTCGTGTCTCTTTTTAGCAAACCATTGCACGATATATATTTTAGTATGCATTTGAGAGACGTTCTGAAATGTAATGCATTCATTCATACATGCATGCACAGTTTGCAGCTTTAATCGCCTTTTTTGGTAATTTCATCATGACTTAACTGACGACAGACTCGTATGCTGTTTCTTGTGCGCTTATTTATGATGACGCGATCAGAGCGTGCGCCGTGAGCACAGTGACGGCTGACAGGACAGGGAAGATAGTTTTACTGACATATAGCCTGACAGCATCTCATTGTTCTGCCGAAGCTCATTTGACTCGCGCCTGGCGCTGAGACGAAGCTGCAGTGCGCGTCTGAAAAGTCTCGTTTGATGTGGATGCAAAAAAACACACCGGTTCCGCGTCTTAATAAAGGCTTTTCTTGTCAAGAAAAAGGTGCAGTTTTGAGCAGGGTGGCCACGCTTAGATCAGCGGTGGCACTGCTGCACGGATGAGCAAGTGATCACAACATTGTGATCGCACACCTCAAAGGTTGAGGAATGAAATCATTTTCATTTAGGAATAGAATCACGTTAGTGTTTGAGTCATGTTCCAATCTTTAACGATCTATTAAATTAATGTCATGTTGGTGGTGACACCTCTCTTGCAACATGTTTAGCGATCACAGATATTATACTTAGCTTTTTTGGCTACTGAACGCAAATTAAGGCAAACTTTGGAGGCTTAGATTAGCGAGCAAGGTCCTGGCAGATCGCTAGGTCACACCGGTCCTCACAGATGAAGAAAAAAAAGCGCATAGGAATCGATAGGCGGAATCGAAATTTTAATTTGACAACAAGTAACCGATTCCTGACCTTAAGTATCCGATTCTGGAATCCACTTTCGATTCCCAACCCTAATTGTGTTGCAGTTTGCTGATTTTTTTAATCATCTCACATAGTGTCTCATTTTTATGACGCCGTATTGAGGGTTAATTTGAGTTTTCTGTCTTCCTATTTTCTCCCAAACAGTTTATGTGGCATTATGTCCAAAAATAGACCCAGAAGCAAGTGTTACTTAAATGAACTGGTTGATAATGGCCCTTTAGAATAAATATTGTGTACAGTTTTACTGTTACAGTTCATTTTGTTTCAGCAATTTTGTGTGCATTATATTTGGCTGTCATTTAATTGTTCTGATGTTGTTTATTTAATGCTATATTTATTTTGTATTTTTCATAGTTTTTATAAGTTAGAGTATGCATAAATATAACTAAATTGTATTTAAAATATGTATACAAAATCTTCTTGTGAGCTGCTACAGGTTTGATTATAGTCAGCATTGGAGATGGACAACACTGAGACCAGAAAAAATTGTAAAAATATGAGAGGCTGCTTTCATTTATGACTCATTTGGATGAGGTGTTATGGATGTACAATCTCATAATACAAGCATTAGCATATCATTCATATTAATAAGGCCACTGAGTGAGGCTGGATGTACTTCTACAAGCATTTCACAAGCTATTATTTTGCTATCTAATGCAATGACATTCAGATTGTGTGGCTCAAGCACTTTTTGGGGGCTTCTGTAAGTGGGCGTCATGAAATCACACCGATGCTTAACCGAGGCTTTATCAGGATTGCATGACATTAAAGTCATCAGAAACCTCATCTTACAACAGGATAATTGTTTGAGAAATGTGTCATCTGGTTAAACAAGCAGGTCATGAGATTTTCTATCCTCAAGTGCAGTTAAACCACAGAAGCAGTAGATTATTTGATGACGACTATTGTTTGATACTTTCCTGTAGCTCAACTGGTAGAGCATGGCGTTAGCAACGCCAAGATCATGGGTTCGATTCCCAGGGAAAGCAAGAGCTGATAAAATGTAGAAACTGTAACTTGAATGCAATGTAAGTCGCTTTGGATAAAAGCGTCTGCTAAATGCATAAATGTAAATGTAAATGACGAGACATTTGCATAGTCATGGCATGGGGCAGATATTTCTTGAGGAGGCATGGCAGTCTGAAGGTACAGTAATTGAAAGGTCACACGACTCGTTTTTGAGTAATACAAACAGCTACACACTTTGCTTCTGGAAGTATTTTTCCTGTTTATTTTCTTCATAGGAATTTCTAACCAAACCAGCTAGATCAGAGATAAATCATAGCGTTACAACCTTTAAATTAATGCGAAACTACTGTGCAAATATTAAAGTTTGGTCATGTTTTGAAAATCTGAAGAAAGACAAAGGCACAACACATGAGGGGAAGGTATGTGCTTTTAGATCAGTGGTTCTCAATTCCATTCCTCAAGACCCCCCCCCTCCCGCTCTGCACATTTTGTATATTTCTCTTATCGCTTCAGACGTTTGTACTATTCGAATGTAAGTGCCCAACGAAGTGGACATCACAGGATATTCCCCATGATTCCAGTTCCCAGCAAACGTATATATTTCATTCAAAGTGCATTGAAGTGTGCGAGATGTGAATTAAAATCGTATATATTTACAGAGGTATATTATGTCACACTCGTCCGTGTTTGAAGACGTTGCGCAGCGCAAATCCATGTATGATGTTCCGAAGTGAAGTAAACTTCAACGGATTTCCCTGCGCAGGGAGCAATGGACACTGTGTAGGGAGCATGTCAATCAGAACGCAGTTCAAGCACAGAGCTCACTAATCAGGTGCGTTAACTGAGAGAGACTGGAATTGAGAACCGCTGTCTTGGATAATCATCTCATGAAGCAATGTGAATGATGTAAACAAAATATACTATGCTATACTACTAGTACACTACATAATACTATACCATACTATACACTTTTACTATATATATATATATATGTGTGTGTGTGTTTATGATCTCTCTTCAGGGTGGTAGGTATTGTAGTTATTTTATTATAAATTTTTAAATGTCATTGTAATATTACACTTGCTTATACATTTTTAACCTACAAATCACTTATACAATTTTTTTATAATAAAATATAGATATTTTGTATTAATATGTCATAATATATTAAGGATGTTTAATTTGTAAAAAAAAAATTATTTAGCTTTAATTAAATGATTTGCATTATTTTTTATACATCTTGTTTGCTATACTATATTTATTCTGTTCATACAGAATAATTTATACCTCTAATATCATTGCTTACTAATCATTGTAGGTGTGTCTTGAAAAGATTATTCATGTTATTGTTAAAATTCAGTATCTGCAGATTTTTATCATGCCACCAAATGAATTTGCTGCGCCCCCAAATTGAGATGATGTGTGTCCCAAGTTGAAGTATTTTGAACTTGATGTGACATGCTTATGTCAGGAGATGCTGTAAAACAACCAAAGACATCTATCTGTACATATACCTATGATGGCAAAATAGCGCAGGCAGAACGCTTCTTGTGTCCCGTGTGAATGTCTCCAGTACAGTACAGTACAACCAGTACAGTGTTGATAAAGCAGCCAGCTGACTGTCTCCTGCTCGGCTCGGCTCTGTCTTTCTCGTTCTCCTTGCCACATGCTCCACACTTTTTCCCCCTGTCATGCCCTATTTATTTTTCAGCACGCTGCGTTCCACCCCTACTCATTCCTCGGCATGCCAATACATAATCCCTCTTTTCCACTTTTCAACCATCTTTCTGGACAAATCATCCATTCTTTGTTTGTTTTTGGCCCAGCGTATCAATTATTGACCAGATTCGACCACGTCTATTTTTTTCCTCACCTTCCTCTCAGTTCTGATGTTGTTTTGCATTCAGTCTTTCCACATTAAGTTACAGTTAGTCACAAATATAATGATTTTTTTCCTCATAACTTTTGGCTTTATTAACGGCACATTTTCCAGAGCAGAGACATTTTCCATTACGTCTTGCAGAAGTGCTTCATCGAAGGACAAATGTCTTTATTAAATAAATTAAGAAAATCATAAAATAAAGAACATTTAGTTTAAGCCTACTTGTTTTTATTAGGCCTAAAAAAGGTTTAGATTTAAGATTAATATATTTTGAGCTCAATTTGATTATCAGTTAACCAACCTGCAGTGTGTTTGTCAAAGAAAAATATATTTTTAAATTACTTAAATAAAATAGCTAAATGATGGGGATTGGGATGGTTTGATTAGAAGACACACAAAACAAATAATTGTTATTGGCCATAAAAATCCTGACTGGTGCATTCCTACATTTTTTAATGAAGAAGAATGATTCTCAATTTGTTCTTGACACCTTTGATTTCCCAATTTTAACTAATCTTCATTTTTGACCAACCAACAAATTCAGATTTATCATGAAATTTAAACAATACATATAATTTTGATGCTTTTTAATGTGGCATGACTGCTCGCTGTTACGTCTGTTTAAAGCAGTGGTCTCAAACTCAATTCCTGGAGGGCCACAGTTCTGCATAGTTTATCTCCAACCAACTCACACCTGCTTGGAAGTTTCTAATGATCCTGAAGACCTTGATTAGCTGGATCAGGTGTTTGATTAGGGTTGGAGCTAAACTGTGCAGAGCTGTGGCCCTTTTGTGGAGTTTGAGATAAGTGGTTTAAAGGGTTCAGTTCAAGAGTTACTACTAGTTATAACACAAAAGAAATGTCTTATTTAATGTATGTTTGCATGACAGCCTCCATTTAAATATTTATATTAAAAATGTCTTTATGTGCAAGTTTTAATAATTTCATTGTTTTTTTAATTTAAATGTTAATTATTACATAAATATAGCAATTGAATATTTATTAGTTTATTTCCAATCAAATGTAATAGTAATGTATCAAGTAATGTACCAAGAGGGTTTCCCGTTTATGTTTTTTAAACAATTGTTTGTTTGTTTAGTTTTTTACTCAAGAAAAATGTACATGTACTTTACCTGAAATATGAAATCTTCTCAGTAAATCGAATAAAGAGCGTTTGCATTGGAATCAAATCGAATCATAAAATCTGTGTCAGTGCACAGCCCTATAAAAATCAGGGCTTTAACATGCAGGTTGAAATGTTATTAATTAATATATCAACCAGATTTCTAATATCAAATGTGTTCATCCCTACTTGACTCATTTTCCGTCTCTTTCATTTCTCCAGTGAAATGTCCTTGTTGTGTTTTCACCATCTCTGTGTAGCTGCAGCCCTCTTTCTCTGTCTTTTCTCCTTTTCATCTCGCTCATCCATACTCCGAGCTTGGCTTCAACCGCTCTCGTCCTTTTTTTAGATTGAGGACCATGTGCTACACACACCCACTCTCCCCTTCCTCTCCGTTCTTCTCATCTCTTGCTCCAGATTCTTCCGTCCCTTCTCTCTCTCTCTCTCTTCCTTCTTCACTCACCCTTGCTCTCTCTCGCCTTCTGTCTTTTTTCTCCTAATTTTCATGCTAGTCCTCCCTGCATCCTCATCGTGTTTCACTTTCACTGCCGCCCACTCGGTTCTTTCAACATCTTCCAGCTCCACCTGCAGTGTGTGTGTGTGTGTGTGTGTGTGTGTGTGTGTGTGTTGTGTGTTTGTGGATTCTATGTCTGCTTTGAATGAGTGTGTATGCCTGAGAAAGTGTGAACATGCTGTCTTTTATGGAAATGTATAAAATCAAATACGAAAAATTTAATTTTTTGCATGATTTCTGCACTGATTTTGGGGTGAAACCTTAAAAATAGATTTCAAATTGTAAAATTTCTTCAAATCCTAAAAGACTTTCCACACTCATTGGTCATTAATAGACACTATAACAACTGCATGATGGGCTCTCTCATTTAAATTATTTGACTTTATTGTCTGTAACTATTTGTGATGTCTCAGTTTACACGTTAATGATAAGAGCTATTTCCCTTTGAGATCCCCTCATAATGCCATGGCAAACATGATGTATTGTATTTTCTGGTAACACGGAAAGAGTGGCAGGAAGTGCACCATTTTTATGCAGGACTGACAAAACTAAGTTTAGTCTCTTGGATGTGTTGGTCTCTGGCAGGTGGTATTAAGGGTAGGGACATTCATATTTTAGAGAGCATGTAATTAGACCAAACGAATAAGGAGATGATGTTATCAATATTTGATTTGTATTAATTTTTCTGAAATTGAAAGACTACATTTTGAATCCATGACTACTGCTCACCAATGCGGCATTTATTTAATAAAAAATACAGTAAAAACAGTAATATTGTGAAATATTTTTATATAATTAATAACGTAACCTAATTTATTGCTGTGATCAAAGCTGAATTTTCAGCATCATTTCTCCAGTCTTGAGTATCACATGATCTTTCAAAAATAATTATAATATGTTGATTTGCTGCTCAAGAAACAGTTCTGATTATTATCAGTGTTGAAAACAGTTGTGCTGCTTCATATTTTGTGAGATCGGTGATACTTTATGAGAAAAGTTCAAAACAACAGCATTTATTTGAGAGATAAATATTTTGTAGCATTACAAATGTCTTGTACTGTCACTTTGATAAATGTAATACATCCTTGCTTACATCCACTAAAGTATTAATTTAATTTAAAAAATAACTAATTTTAATTTTAAAAAAAAAATACTAACCCCACATTTTGAGTGGTAGGCCGAAAATGACTAGCATATAGATACATTTATTTAAATATAAAACAAATAAAATTCACTGTAATAAAAGCACATGATATTTTTAAATAAATAATTTTATTTTGCATAAGCAGAAAAAATAATTGAGTGTTTTTATTTATTGTAGAAATAATAATAGACTTTCATAGCAGAGTACAAGGTCTGTCTTTCCCCATGGCTTTCTTACCTTCCTGAGGATGTGAGCGGTTTATATGAGGAGAAGGAATGTCGTTTTGTATTGAAGTGTTTTCGGGTGTCCAGACGGCGTTTGGTTTTAGGGATGAGTCGTTGTGGATAGATGGATGGATGATTGGAAAGAGAGACGCAGGTGTGAAGAGAAATAAGATGGAGAACGGATGAACTGCTAACAGTGTGATAGATTGTGTGTGTTATTATACAGCTGCAGTGAAACCATTTACAATCTGTCGCTTTATCAGGCAGGTCTGTCGGGCAGGAGAATAATTAATTAGTACTGCTAGTTTAATGGTAAAGTGTCTTTTTTTGGTGTGGAAATACTTCTTTAGTATTTTATTGTGCAGAGACAACTACAAGTCAGCAATTTATGTTAATTTTTCATAAGAGAATCATCGCTTTGTTTGTTTAAAGGGTTTGACATGTCAACTTCTGGCTCGACCAATGGTACGAGTTTTGGGCGGGAATATTTGTTTAAACAAACATTGACAAAACTCATTGGTAAACCTGTTTAAAAACAATCATTATCAGTGGTCCGAGTGTAAAGATTGGTTTTGGTTTGGGATTTGAACAAACTTGGATGTTAAAACCAAAAAACTATGGAAGTATATGTTGATTTCATGTTGACTTGAACCTTTGCTCCACACCACCCACTAAAGAGCACAAATGTTTTGGGGAAGTGCTTTGCCAGGGCGTATCCCTTTCCCCTGATCCACAAAAAGATCAGCAAAACATGTGGCCGTCACATCCTGTGTTATCATACATCAGCCGTCCAGTTTTGTCTCCACAACACAGAATGTTTTCTGAAAGTACCTGTTGATCGATGAAACGTTTTGATTGAGATTTGTGTTGTAAATGGAGCGATTTTGCCACACAATAAAAGTTTGCTGGGTCAGAGCTTTACAGTGTCTGGACTGAAAGCAGTATCCATGGAAACCATCAGTAGTCCTCCTTCACATTCGCAAGACTCTCTCTCTCTGTTTGTTTTTGTCTTGTAGTTACTGGTGATTGCTGAGGCAAGCATTACTACTGTTGCTCACACTTAAGCTCAGAGATTTGAACAAAACACTCTTTTGGCCATTAAGCAACCATCCTAAACACCCTAGAATCTGCACTGTCTGCAACACCCCCGAAACCACCCTGAACACCCTAACAACACTGAACGCCCTAACAACACTGAACACCTTAACAACTGCACTCCAACACCCTAACAACACTGAACACCCTAACAACTGCAGTGCAACACTCTAACAACACTGAACACCTTAGCAACTGCACTCCAACACCCTAACAACACTGAACGCCCTAACAACACTGAACACCCTAACAACTGCACTGCAACACCCTAACAACTGCAGTGCAACACTCTACCCTAACAACTGCAGTGCAAGACTCTAACAACACTGAACACCCTAACAACTGCAGTGCAAGACTCTAACAACACTGAACACCCTAACAACTGCAGTACAACACCCGAACAACACTGAACACCCTAACAACTGCACTGCAACACCCTAACAACACTGAACACCCTAACAACTGCAGTGCAACAACCGAACAACACTGAACACCCTAACAACTGCACTGCAACAACCGAACAACACTGAACACCCTAACAACTGCACTGCAACAACCGAACAACACTGAACACCCTAACAACTGCAGTGCAACACCCTAACAACACTGAACATCCTAACAACTGCACTGCAACAACCGAACAACACTGAACACCCTAACAACTGCAGTGCAACACCCTAACAACACTGAACATCCTAACAACTGCACTGCAACAACCAAACAACACTGAACACCCTAACAACTGCACTGCAACACCCTAACAACTGCACTGCAACACCCTAACAACACTGAACACCCTAACAACTGCACTGCAACACCCTAACAACACTGAACACCCTAACAACTGCACTGCAACACCCTAACAACACTGAACACCCTAACAACTGCACTGCAACACCCTAACAACTGCACTGCAACACCCTAACAACACTGAACACCCTAACAACTGCACTGCAACACCCTAACAACACTGAACACCCTAACAACTGCACTGCAACAACCAAACAATCATCCTGAACACCCTAACAACTGCACTGCAACACCCTAACAACTGCACTGCAACACCCTAACAACACTGAACACCCTAACAACTGCACTGCAACACCCTAATAACACTGAACACCTTAACAACTGCACTGCAACACCCTAACAACACTGAACACCCTAACAACTGCACTGCAACACCCTAACAACACTGAACACCCTAACAACTGCACTGCAAAGACCGAACAACACTGAACACCCTAACAACACTGAACACCCTAACAACTGCACTGCAACAACCGAACAACACTGAACACCCTAACAACTGCACTGCAAAACCGAACAACACTGAACACCCTAACAACTGCACTGCAACACCCTAACAACACTGAACACCCTAACAACTGCACTGCAACACCCTAACAACACTGAACACCCTAACAACTGCACTGCAACAACCGAACAACACTGAACACCCTAACAACTGCACTGCAACACCCTAACAACACTGAACACCCTAACAACTGCACTGCAACAACCGAACAACACTGAACACATTAACAACTGCACTGCAACACCCTAACAACACTGAACACCCTAACAACTGCACTGCAACACCCTAACAACACTGAACACCCTAACAACTGCACTGCAACACCCTAACAACACTGAACACCCTAACAACTGCACTGCAACAACCGAACAACACTGAACACCCTAACAACTGCAGTGCAGCACCCTAACAACACTGAACACCCTAACAACTGCACTGCAACAACCGAACAACACTGAACACATTAACAACTGCACTGCAACACCCTAACAACACTGAACACCCTAACAAATGCACTGCAACACCCTAACAACACTGAACACCCTAACAACTGCACTGCAACACCCTAACAACACTGAACACCTTAACAAATACTCAGCAGCAATGCTTTTTCTTCCACTTCCTTTCAACAACATAGCAACATACTAAACAACCTAGCAACTGCATGGCAATGCACTTTATAGCAAGAACACCCATAACAACTGCACAAAAATGCCCTGGTACCCACCCTGGACATCCTAGCAACCATATAACATTGCCCTGGCAACCACCCAGAACAGCCTTATATCTTCATAGCTTAGCAACTGCATAACAATGTCCTAGTAGCCACTAAACACTCTGGCAACTGTATAGCAATGCACTGCCACCAGAACTGCATCACAATGCCCTGGCAACCACTTAAACACACTCACAGAAAACTAGTAGGCAAGTATGCTTTAGGATAGCAAGAGTAAACTCTCACTCACATTACACTTAACAAATATTGATTTATTTTCTGTCATCATTCTCTTGGGTCACTTCCTCTTTGCCTTTCTTTTCCTCTTTCATAATTTCCCTCAATCCTCTCTCTAGCGTCTTGTTCATATCAGACCAGGTTCAGTTTCAGTCTCTGATTATAAAACTGATTTAGAAAATAGATCACCCAAAAATGAAATGATATTTGAATGGGGTTTTTGTCATGAAATGAGGGTGAGTAAACGGCAGAATGATTATTAATTTTTCTGGTGAACTATTTCTTTAAAATCACCGATCACAGGAATATTGTTTGTCCTATGCTGTGTTCAGACGTGTGAAAAGCCTTTTGACTGTTGTTTTGTTTCGAATGTAAGCGAAGGACTTTTTTCTGCAATAGCACTTCCATGCTTTTAGTGTGTGCCTTTTTCTCTTTTGGCCTTGTGTTACTCTCGTCTTTTATTGGAGAATTGAAGAAGTGGTGAATGAGAAGTCTTGAGCGAGTCGCGTGTGTCATGCAGTCCATAACTGGAGTGTGTTTACGTGTGTTTCAGGGCAGTGATGCCGGGCATGGTACTGTTTCGGCGACGCTGGTCAGTCGGCAGTGATGACCTGGTGTTACCAGCTTTCTTCCTGTTCATACTACACTGCGTATGGTGAGTCAATGTTTGTGTTTGTCTCTTCAGTTTGTTCTTTTACATTCATGCATGAATTAAGCAATCAAACCAGTAAAGAATAAGCTCTTAGAGCTTAAGTCTAAAGAGTTTAATTTAGACATTCTGTCTTGTGATATAATAGCAGTTCCCAACCATTTGAATGAGTTGCACAGTGATATAAGTTATTAATTTGAAGTACACAAGTATTTTAAATAATGTTTACCTTTTAAAATATAGTATGTTTCATAATAGTTGTACATGTTTACTTGTAAAATGTTTCTGTTATAAAAGTTAAATTAATAATATTAGGTGTATTATTATTAAATAATAAATGTAAGTTTTAGTTACAATAATTTTTAATTTAATTCAGTTTTAATGTTAGATTTTAGATTTGATATGTATACACATACATACATTCATATATGTGACCCTGGAGCACAAAAGCAGTCTTAAATCGCTGGGGTGGATTTGTAGCAATAGCCAAAAATACATTGTATGGGTCAAAATTATCAATTTTTATTTTATGCCAAAAATCATTAGGATATTAAAGATCATGTTCCATGAAGATATTTAGTGATTTTTCTACCATAAATACATAACTTAATTTTTGATTACTAAT
The DNA here is from genome assembly GCA_027422435.1 of Schizopygopsis pylzovi. Classification (NCBI taxonomy): domain Eukaryota; kingdom Metazoa; phylum Chordata; class Actinopteri; order Cypriniformes; family Cyprinidae; genus Schizopygopsis; species Schizopygopsis pylzovi. The sequence continues at coordinate 6,814,513 of CM049819.1, forward strand.
ATGCATTGTTAAGAACTTCATTTGGACAACTTTAAAGATGATTTTCTCAATATTTAGATTTTTTTTGCACCCAGAATCCAGATTTTAAGATAGATGTATCTCGGCCAAATATTGTCAGATCCTAACAACCCATACATCAATGTAAAGCCATGCAATATATTTATTCAGCTTTCAGATTATGTAGAAATCTCAATTCTAATAATTGACACTTATGACTGGTTTTGTGGTCCAGGGTCACATATGATGTATCATATATATCATACATGTGTATATATATTAGTAAAACGATTAATTACATCCAAAATAAAAATTGTATTTACATAATATATCTGTGTGTACTGTGTATATTTATTTATTATGTATATATAAATGCACACACATACAGTATCTATATTGCATGTATTTGCATGTATTATATTCATATAATTTATATCAGTATTTCTCAACTGGTGGTCACAAGACCGTTCAGGGTGTACGGCCAAAGAAACGACATCAACAACAACAAAAACATAATTCAAAATGTGTTTCTGATGCGAGACTTTTATTAAGACGTGCATGAAAGCCGTTGACACTTCTGTCAGATGCAGTTTAAGTAAAGAGGGCCTGAGAAAAACACCCTGTCCTGATTCAGTATCTGTGGTCAGATGAGATGTTGACCGGTTTAATGTCAGTGTCATTATTCCATCGTTATTTTTGTAACTTGTTATGAAATAAAAAGTGACCTATCCTGTCCTGACAGATGTTATACCGTGTTCGTAGAGCGCACCCTTCTATATCACGCGCGAACACTGCTGTATATCACTTCACTAAAGCGCAGAAACTACGAGCATGCAACGCGTGAAATAAACGTACAGTACCGATACATCACATAACTGTACTGTGTGTGTTAGCTGGGAAGGATTCGCATGAGGGTATGATATTCATTCTGTTCAGAAGCAGTTTCCATGTTTCATTAACCGTTCATGATAGTATTGTATATTCACCATGGTAACCGTTGTTTTCATAACCCAAAAATAGCATGTTACTTTCACTTTGAGTCATTTTGTATAGGGTTAAAATAAATGACTTAAGTGTATTAATAAAAACTAGTTTGGGACTGCTATTTAATAGCCTTATATTATTAGCTGTTTATTCAGTATTAGTCATATTCTTAATAGTCTTAACTTAATTTTTGTGAAATATATTTGCTTTGTTTTTTAACAAAATACATATATAAGTGGGTTGTGGCTTGATGACCATGGGAAAACGTGGGTCCCGTGGCCAAACCAGTTGAGAACCACTGCTTTATATTATATTTTAATATATGAAATATATAAACGTAACATTTTTCTTAAATATATGCATGCATGGGTGTTTATTTATATATACATAATAAACATAGTACACACACATGTACTATGTAAACAAAAACTTTTATTTTGGATGCGATTAATCGCAATTAATCGTTTGACAGCACATATATATATGTGTGTGTGTGTGTGTGTGTGTGTGTGTGTGTGTGTTTATATTCTTAAACCAATACTTATGTAAATAGTTGACATTTAGTTTAATCAATACAACAGTTTATAGTTTACTTAAGAAGTGGTTTAACATTTTCACACAGATCTGTTCTGCTTATGTTTCATATATAATTGCATCAACATCACAAACAGCTGGACTTGATTCTTTACCATTTTCAGCATAAATATCATCATAAAACTCTAGGTTTCCATTTTATTTGTAAATTGTTGGTATTGACCAACATAAGCTGTAATTGTTAATAACAGTTCTGTTTATTTCAAACTAATAAATGCTAATAAAGAACAAAAATTTGACTCATTTTGGGTATTTTGAGGTGACAGACTCGTGCAACCAAACTAGATTTCCCATCATTCTCTGTCAGCACAAGAATAATTAAGTATGCAGACAAAGTATCGATTGCATGATGTAATATTTGGCTTTTTTGGAGGGAAGTGGAAAAGGAATTTGAAATATGAAATTGCCCAACGGCAACATTTTCACGCACATCTGGTCATAAATGTCAGATTTCTGAGATGTGTATGTTGATGTGATGCTGTGGCTGTGCTCTTTCGGCAGGCTCGTGGTTTTGTCCGTGGTTCTCTTTGGGCTGCCGTACAGTTTAGAGCAATCATGCTCGGTCACGCTGGTGGATCACGGTCGCGGTTACCTCGGCATCCTGGTCAGCTGTCTGATCTGCGAGAGCGCCATCATGTGGCTGAGTATGAGAGGCAGCATCCTGTATACACAACCCAGAGAGGCAGTGCAGTACGTGCTCTATATACGGCTGGGTAAGACACACACTTGCACATTTATAAGAACAACCACGAAAAACATCATTAGTTCTCTCGGTACATGCAATCTCATATGTCAACTCTGTTAACTATAGTGATCCATCATAGACATGCTTCTGAAGCAAATGCTATTCCAAATGTTAAGGTATCATCGCAAGTATCATTTGTGGAGAAAGCAATCCCAGAATGCATTGCAATGGACCCTTTTCACAACCGCGTTTTTTTTATGTATGAACATTTATAACACTATACTTTTTATTATCACCTTTGTATCAAATTACAAAAAAACTAGTTTATGCTAATGTGAGGGTGTTCCTAATGCAGCGTCTATAGGAGGGACGGTAAATTTGACATCGTTCTCTCTTCTAACTGCAGTTATTATCATTCTCTCTAATTTTTTGTCTTTGATTAAAAAAGTGAAAACACTATCGTGGAGTTTTTCTTTTGCTATTTGTTCAAATGCGCATGGAAAAAATATATTTATGGTACTCTCCCATTTACTGCTCTCGAAGTTTACCCAACTATGACGACTTCCACTACAGAGAACTGGAGAAATGTGGAAACGGTCCATGAGCTCAGTGAAAAAATTCTGAGCTCATAATATCAAAACTATGGACAAAAACTGATCATCTAATTGATGTGGACTATTTTCTACAGTGATTGTGTGCTTTTGCACTTTTTCTGACAGGAAGCTATGCTTTGCACGGGACTTTAATTTGACATCAGGACTTTTTCTCCATTCAGACTTTTTAAATTCGATTGTCTTTTAAGTCTCACAATTCAGACTTTTTCTTCCGATTGCTAGTTTATGTCTCACAATTCAGACTTTGCACATTTATATCGTGAAATTCAGACGTTTTTTTCTCACAAATCTGTTTTATTTGTTAACGTCAAGGACTTTTTATATTTTTCTATTACTTTTTTTCTCGCAATTGCAATTTCACATCTTGCAATTACTTACTTTTTCTTTGTTTACTTTTTTTTTAGTTAATTTTTTTCCCACAGAATTTTGAGATTACATCTTTCAACTCATTTTTCTTTACCTTTTTTTTTATTCCATGGCAGAAATTGTTCAACTTTTTATTGACTCTTCTTGTCAGTTTTTTCAAGTTTATGTCTTGCTATTGTAAGTCACAAACTTTCAATTCAGAATATCTTTTCCGAATTGCAAGGGAAAAAAAAATCTGAACTTGTGAGAAAGACGGTTAATTCACAGTTGCCCTTTTTATTTTTATGCCGTTGCGGAAACAGGCTTTCATTTGACCAAGTTTTGAGGTTTGACCAAATCAATGAGCAATAATAATACTGATGCTTACTGTAACACATTGTTTGGGTTGCAATGTTTCATTGGCCTTGTATCAATTGTTATTCCTCTCTGCAGCCATCCTGCTAGTGGAGCTGGTGTACGCGGTGGTGGGCATCGCCTGGTTAGTGCAGTACTACCAGCCCTGCTCCGACATAACCGCCAAGAACCTCGCCCTGGGTAAGACATGAATAAAAACAAGAAGTGACATACTGTATAGGGGGTTGGAAATATGACTATATTTCTGACAAGGAGTAATTTTGTAATAGTCTTAATGGTATATACACTGAGATTGTTGTTGTTTATATTTTATCAACCATGTGGGTGATAACAACCACTGCTTATTTTTGGATAATCCAGTAAATTAATGTACACAATGAAACTAAAAGTTCTCTGTCAAATAAACCTGGCATTGTATATTACAAATATTATTGGCTCCTTCACAAATTGCTTTTGTTCCTCACTTTGGATAAAAGCGTACTAGATCTCATTTGATCTTTTTCTCTCTATTTTAATTTGGATGGATGTAGACCAAAGGATACGATTATTCATAACGAATGTATCATAAATCTGGGATCAGAGCCACATTTGAATCTGTTTTAAATTCTGTATTAATGTTGCATCATCGTTCAACAACAGTAAAAGGCTAAACTGGGACACATCGTACTCTGCATTTTCATGTTACTCTTATCCGTCACTCTTATGTTTCAGTATTGTAAAACAAACCTACCATTAATAGTCTCACGAACTTACATTACCAGCCAAAAGTTAGGAATAATAACTTTATTAAAAAGTCTCTTATGCACACCAGTGCTGCATTTTTTTAGGTAAGAAATATGGTAAAAATAGTAATATTGTGACATTATTTTAATCTAAAATATTTTTTTTTCTGTTTGAATATATTTTCAAATGTAATTTATTGCTGTGATGTAAAGCTGAATTGTCAGCATCATTACTCCAATCTTCAGTGTCACATGATCCTTCAGAAATCAGTCTAATATGCTGATTTTCTGCTCGTTTATTATTTCTGCTCAGTTCAGGCTCTTATTATTATCAGTGTTGGGAATATTTGAGTGAAATCGTGAGCCCTAACATGCGTCACCGCTATCGGCAGCAAGTTAAAAATACAGAGTAGTCTTCAGAGAGTGTGGCGTGTGATGTGCTTTCAGCATGAGGCAGTCCAGGCATGTGTTCAAATCTCATGAAACCTCTCCTTGTTAATCTCAACAGATTACTTTAAATTTGAAAGTCATTTATAGCTATTTATGTCCTGGAATCTCAACGCACGCTTTCTAACAATACGCCTAGTGTAGGTTTTCCCATGTCTCTGCCGACCATGAATCAGTGTCGCTCGTTGTCCTCCCCCATCCCATAATAGCACACTTCACTTCCATGCCAGTCATCTGTCTATACAGGACACGGACTGACAAAGAGGCAGCTGGTTTGTTTTACAGTAAAGAGCATCCTGCTGAACTCAATCTATAAGCACCAAATGAAGATGTATGCGGTACATTTAAATGAGTTCTTTTATTTTATTTATTCATTCATGTATTTATTTTCAACAGGAATCGTGGCGTGTAGCTGGTTGGTCATCTTCAGTGTGTGTTTCACCATGATGTGTACCTTTGACCCCACCGGACGGACCTTTGTGAAGCTGAAAGCAACTCGCCGCCGTCAGCGTAACCTCACCACATACACCCTCAGGTACAGCCCTTAACAGTATTCATGCTAGCTTAATTCAGGATCAAATCAAACAATGAAGATTTAAATGCCCATCTGTTGCAAAGTTGTACTACTCCCTCACTCTTTAAGTGTTCATTTATTATTTTGTTCATTGATTATTTTATTTTCATTATGCTTTATGCAGCCAATAAGAGTGTAGTATTTATTTTACCCTATTTAAATCCACTCCATAGATTTCTAAGAGTGCATTTTTTATGCAATGTTATTATTATTATTAACTTAATTGAAGGTTAATTGAAATAAAGATGATATACAATTAAGTATAGATATTAGATAAGTTAAATTTGAAGTTCTAAAATAAAAGGATTAAAAATAAATTAAAGCTAAATAAATACAATTAAAAACTAAAAATCAATAAAAATGACAAAAGCACATACAATTACTAAACTATTTTAAAAAGAAAAAAATCATTTTATTTCAATTAGGCAACATTTTCACTTAATTTGGATCAACTCAAATAAATAAAAATGAATGAAAGCTAAATATAAATATAAAAAAACTAAATTGAATAAAGATGATAAAAGCACATTAATTACTTTAATGTTAAAATGAAAAGTGAAAATATAAAAATACATTTTAAATATCCATAAATACTTTGATAAAATAAATACTAAAATAATATAATAAATATTAAAATAACACTGTATTGTATGCACATTTTTTGCTTACAATTTTTTTAAGTAAAATTTAGTAAATATGATGTAAAATAAGCCTTTTTCATTTCAGCAATATTGTGCTCATCCTATTTTTAAACATTAACTGGAAACATATTTTATTGGACTGTCCCGCTTTTAATGTATGTATAAAACTATTTTATGACGTGAACTCACTTAAAGAGTTATTTAGTATAATTTTGCCATAAAAAGTTTTTGAATTTGTATCATATGTTAATGTAAACAATCTTGTGTAATATAACTTGTGTTTGATTGTTTGCTGGTTTTTATTGTATTTCTTATGCTTGTATTTGTTTAATTGACATGGCGTTAAATACAAATATACTACTACTAAACATTAACTGGTATTGTTTATTATATACAATTATGCATTTTGTGTTGCATGCCCCATTTTTCCACTCCTGTCTCTAGATATGGGTTTCGATCCTTGTAATACCCATCTGTTGACCTATAATTCCTAAAGCTGCTCATGATGTTTGCTCAGTTGGGTTTTATCTCGTTCAGACACAGGCTAGAAGAAGGTCAAGCCAGCAGCTGGAGCAGGAGACTCAAGTTCTTCATGTGCTGCACTCGAGCAAAAGATACACAATCTGTAAGACCCCAGCAGCAACTCAAATACACACAGATGTCAGTGACTGTGAGAGCACAGCATCTCACACACACACACACACACACACACACACACACACACACACACACACACACACACACACAACACACACACACAACAACACACACACACCACACTCACACACACTCACACACACACACACACACACACACACACACATCACACACACACTACATTCACACACACACACACACACACACACACACACAGCATTCTCAGCACAAGATATTCTCTCTCAGGACGCTTACTCCGAGGTGGCCAGCTTGTTTGCCGAGTTTTTCCGGGATCTGGATATCGTGCCGAGTGACATCATCGCTGGGTTAGTGCTTCTCCGACAGAGACAACGGGCCAAGAGAGCATCCATCTTGGATCAGGTGTGCTTTATCTTATCAGTAACACTGCTTTTGATTGGATTCATATTCTTCACTGTCCCAATAATAATCAAAAACGTTTTTTCTCTCTCTCTTGCAGGCAAACAATGACGTTTTAGCCTTTCTGTCCGGGATACCTGTAACTCGCAACACTAAATACTTGGACCTCAAGAACTCGGTATTTGAAGAATACAATATAAATGTGTGCTTGCTTGTGTCGATGTATGATTATTATTTATGCTGCTCTCCTTCTGTTTACAGTCTGAGATGGCCATGTATAAGGAGGTGTGTTACTACATGCTGTTTGCCATGGCGGCGTATGGCTGGCCCGTATATCTTTTAAGACAACCAGCGTGTGGACTCTGCAGACTCGTCAGCACTTGCTCGTACGTGAAACAAACATTAGCTCGTTCTGCACCGCTGGTAGGAAGTGAGATCATAAGAGTGAATATGAGAGGCTTCTATAATGGTATAGATACCTGCCATCATATTTTTGGTAGATTTACCTCTTTACTAAACTTAAAGCAGATTAAACTGAAGTTTAAGCCCAGTCCTAACTACCAGGGGTGTGTGGCAATTTATTTATTTATTTTTAATTATTAATACAATTTTTGAATTAATAATACAAGACATGTCATTAGTAAAAGTATAAAATGCATCTGTAATGTATTGTCAATTAGAACATGCAGTGTGTGTGTGTGTGTGTGTCTCTGTGTGTGTGTGTGTGTGTGTGTGTGTGTGTGTGTGTGTGTGTGTGTGTGTGTGTGTGTGTGTGTCTCTGTGTCTCGTGTGTGTGTGTGTCTGTGTGTGTGTGTGTGTGTGTGTGTGTTGTGTGTGTGTGTGTGTGTGTGTGTGTGTGTGTGTGTGTGTGTGTGTGTGTGTGTGTGTGTGTGTGTCTCTGTGTGTCTGTGCTGTGTCTGTGTCTGTGTGTGTGTGTGTGTGTCTCTGTGTGTGTGTGTGTGTGTGTGTGTGTGTGTGTGTGTGTGTGTGTGTGTGTGTGTGTGTTGTGTGTGTGTGTGTGTGTGTGTGTTTGTGTTCTGTGTCTCGTGTGTGTGTGTGTGTCTGTGTCTTGTCTGTTCTGTGTCTGTGTCTGTGTGTGTGTGTGTGTGTGTGTCTGTGGTGTGTGTGTGTGTGTGTTGTGTCTCTGTGTCTTGTGTGTGTGTGTCTGTGTCTGTGTCTGTGTCTGTGTGTGTGTGTGTGTGTGTGTGTGTGTGTGTGTGTGTGTCTATATATATATATATATATATATATATATATATATATATATATATATATATTCCAAACCACTTTGTTTAGCCCATTTGTCAGCAAGAAGTTTCTAATAATTTAATAAAATATAGTATGATAACTTAATCCTACTCTTTTATATATTTTAATAAGCACAAGTCAGAATAAGTATGTTATATAAATAAATCTGTTACACTGAATGCCGATGGAACATTATTTCACCAATATTTTTCCAATTTAAATATGTGTATATATATATATATATACATATGTTTTTTTTTGTTTTTTTTTATTAACTTTATTTCGTGTGTAATGTGATGTAGAAATCAAATTTTTATTTTATTTAGTTTTATATTTTTTTCTCATGAATATTAAATGAACTTTTGTCATATGAATGGAATCAAACGACTTATTTTTTTCTCTTTTGTGTCTCTTTTTTCTTCTCTCTCGTCAGCTGTAACACTTCAGTTTCAGGTTCTCGTCTCTCTCAGTCCATCACCGTGGAGGAGGACAACTGCTGTGGCTGTAACGTTCTTGCCATCCAACGACAGTTTCTGGACCGAGACCTTAAAGAAGTCCAGATTGTCTACACATCCTGCCATGACGCAGTACGGCATCTTAAATTAATTCTTCAGCGCCCCTGACTTAATCCTGAAGAATCCTGAGGCGTAATGTCTTGTGTGATAAATGTCTGTTCACATCAATGAGTCATCGCCTGAATAAAATAGATCAATTTGAGAAGCTGTAGCTAATGCGAGGCGTGTGATCAAGACAAGTTATTGTCTGTGTTTTTGATGGGATTTGCAGGTTTATGAGACGCCCTTCTTTGTAGCAGTGGATCATGTGAAGAAAAAAGTCGTGATCAGCATCAGAGGGACGTTGTCGCCTAAGGTGGGTCAACAACACGTGTACTTTAACAGCTCTTTCTCATTTTACACAGAAGCACATGAGGTCAGGCTTCGTTGTATATTCATAGACTTAAAATAGTAGCTGTTTCTAAGCAGAATGCTTAAGCAGTTACATAAGAAAGTGCTTTAACACACATTTTAAGGACAGAAATAATAATCCAGTGGTCCGTAAATCAATCATATAGTGACACTAAACTATATATCTGACTGTAGTACAAGGTTATCGGTTTCCGACAAGGCTGTGCTAGTTTCATGTTTCTCATATCACTCTGTGGTCTCTTCCATTTCACATAATAAAATAACTTAGACTGAAATCAATATTTCATGTCCTTTTATTTATTCATTTGATAAGTAGTCATGTAATAGGTGGGCTAATGTACAGCGAGACGGTCAATATTACAAAATAAACCCAGTATTTTTGTATTTATTTTTTTGCGATAATGGGTGCTGTACTTTATCCCTTACGAGAGTCTCTGGTTTCCCCCTCTTTACATCTCTCTCTGTCGTTCTCAGGACGCTTTAACAGATCTTACTGGCGATTCTGAGCGCTTGCCTTTAGAGGAGCAGCACGGCACGTGGCTCGGACACAAGGTGCTACACAAACACGCATATAAACACAAACACCGGCAAACAGAAAACATACTGAACACAAAAACTTTGCAAACTCATTCTAATGAATCCTTTATTTAGGGAATGGTTTATTCAGCTGAATACATAAAGAAGAAGCTAGAGCAAGAAATGATTCTCTCTCAAGCCTTTGGGAGAGATTTGGTAAGTGAAATCATTTGTCGTGCTTTAAAACATACATATTGTTGACATCAGAGAGCGTAATTATATTATTTTTCCACAGACTGAAAAAGTGTTTTAATTTTCAAAAACTTTTGCTCACACGAAGCATCATTTTCACAAACTCTTGCAGTTTTTCTCTACATCCGTGAAACACACCATTCAAGGAATCATCATATGGCCAATTGTGATTATTAAACTTCAAAAGAGTTATCATTAAATAAATGTTAGCACTGCTCATTCAAAGTAAAAATTAAGCGCTGTTGCGCTTTCCACAGGCCTTCGGTTAGTTTAAATAATTCGCAACCAGTGAATAATGGGGACTTTGTTATTATTATAATAATAATAAATATTATTTATTATGAAATAATAAAATAAGTGCTTATTTTAAGGGTTTTTATGTAGTAATACATTGTAGATGGTTTTAAGAGTTCATATTTGTGACCCTGGAGCACAAAACCAGTCTTAAGTCGCTGGGGTGGATTTGTAGCAATAGCCAAAAATACACTGTATGGGTCAAAATGATTGATTTTTCTTTTATGCCAAAAATCATTAGGATATTAAGTAAAGATTATGTTCAATGAAGATATTTAGTAAATTTCCTCCCGTAAATATATAAAAACGTAATTTTTGATTAGTAATATGCATTGCTAAGAGCTTTAAAGGTGATTTTGTCAGATTTTTCCAGATTTTCAAATAGTTGTATATCGGCCAAATATTGTCCTATCCTTTACAAACCATACATCAATGGAAAGCTTATTTGTTCAGTTTTCAGATGATGTATAATTTCAATAAAAAAAAATTGACACTTATGACTGGTTTTGTGGGTCCAAGGTCACATTTTACCTCCCTCATCTTTTTAAATGAGCAGCTTGAGTAAAAATGCAAATACATGTCAAAATAAGAATGTATTTAGGGCTTGTTTATAATTAAAAGTCCCACATTATGCATAACATCTTGTATTGGTGTTTTGTTACACAATCACCTGACTGTATAGGGTGTGTAATTCAACATAAAATCTTGTGGCCCACCAGAATATCTCTCAATTTTTTTTTCTTCAAAATCTATTTATTGCCTCTCTTTAAACTCTGTTATTAATGTATGAGCTAAATCTAATATCAGTCAACCTCAAATTTGTATGTATTGCAATATAAACCAACTACCATATTTGTATATCTTGAATAAAACACGCAGTAAACTTGAAGTCACACTGGTTTTGAAGTAATGTTTTCCTGTTGAAGTAATATACAGTAAATTATAAGTATATACAGTATTCATTTCATTTGCACAGGTCTTAAAAAAGGTCTAAATTTGTTTTCATGGTATAGAGACAAAATTTAAAGCCCAGTATCTTCAAGCAACATTTGCATTGTGCATGATATCATGTGACATGGTGACAGATCGTGGTGTTTGCGTGTGTCTCAGGGTAAAGGGACGATGCACTATGGGCTGGTGATTGTGGGTCACTCTCTGGGTGCGGGTACAGCCGCCATCCTGTCCTTCCTCCTCCGGCCGCAGTATCCTTCACTGCGCTGCTATTCCTACTCCCCTCCCGGCGGCCTGCTCAGGTCAGTGTGACCTCTCTATTGTTGCTCTGGCATCCGTTTTACACTACGTTTATAGAGAAACCTGAAAACTGATCCTCGTCTGAGAGAGAAGAGTAGAAGAGAAAACGAAGAGAGAGAGAGAGAGAGAGATCCGTCACTGAAGCATGATAACATTAGATAAGAAGATTAACTGACGTGTTAAAGGATTAGTTCATGCAAAAATGAACATTTTGTCATTACTGTTACAACCTGATGTCGTTCCAAAACTGTATGATTTTCCTTTTGCTATGAATCATGAAATTAGACTTTCTGTTTCCACTCAAGGAAAGTGAATGGTGATTTATAAGCTCCAAAAAGCATTATAAAACTAGTCCTCTAAAGCCTTCGTTATGATTAATGAGCCATAGTTATATGAGGAACAAAGCATTTTTCTGTGTTTTTTACTTCTTCTCATCTGCCATATCTCAGATCATATTTTCTGCAGTCACATGACTTGTGAGAACCAGAGGTGTTTGGTATTAGTGACAAGTGCAAGTGTGAATTTGATTTAGAGAAGGAATGTAACACTGAAGGCTGGAGTAATGAAGCAGGAAATGTAGCTTTGCATCACAGGAATACATTGCATTCAAATAGAACATGGTTATTTTAAATTGCAGTGATATTTTGCCATGTTAATTTTTTTTACTGTATTTTTATTTAAAAAAAGACAAAGACTTTCAGAAACATTTAAAAAATCTTCCCAAACATTTTACTAGTAGTGGTAGTTCATTTGAAAAGCTATTATGGCAGCTTCAGAGTTGCAATTTTTTAATGCTTTTCTAAATTCAAGAGATTTGTCACAAGCTACAGATCTCCTTCCCTGTAATGCAATTGGTTGTGGAAAATATTAGCCCAAAAACATGCATGGATGCACAAATCCACCAGACGCACTAATCGTTTGGAAGGATATTATTTGAGTTGAGTCACTCAAAACCTTTTCTGGGTTTTTGATTTAATGAGAAAACTCTTACCTGCCACACTTGAAAAAGTCTTTGCACGTTTTTTATTAATTACATATTCTTTGTAAATCTAAATATAAAGTCTGCATTAAATCAACTGTTGAATATTACTCTGAAATCGGTCACATCATGGCAGTAGAACCGATTGTGAACACTGTTTTTATGTTGAAATCAAAGAAGATGTTTGAACACAAGCTTCTGTGTCGGTTTAATTCATAGTGAGGATGCAATGGAGTACTCGAAAGAGTTCATCACCTCAGTCGTGCTGGGAAAAGATCTAGTCCCCAGGTAAATGAGTGTTCAGCTGAGCTTGCATACATTTATAAGTCTGAGCAGATGGATGTTAATCTTCTTCTGTTGTGTTATTCAGGATTGGCCTCTCTCAGCTTGAGGGCTTTCGTCGCCACCTACTTGAAGTCCTACAGAAGAGTGATAAACCAAAGGTGAGCTGCTTTCTCTTGCTTATTCCCAGAGTTAGAACATAGTCCCGATGTGCCACCAGCTGAACTGAACTGTTAATTTACTGTACAGTATACATAACTATATTAATTCCATTCCAGTCAATGAGATAAAAATGTTATGAAATAATACCGAATAATTCTGGGAAAGAAAAAAAAAATAAGAACTTGATAAATGTTTTCCTTGCAAGAAATTTGTACACAGTGTATCCGAAATGATCTACAATCCCTACGGTTTGATTGCAAAATAAGGAAGATCAGGACCCTGACAAGGAGTGGTTTATTTATTGCCATAATAGCAAATGTGGTTTATTTTGCCATAATGATGCTGACTGTACATTGAACTAAATATGTACAGAATCAAGCATTCTAGAGAGTCCATGCATGTGTGTGATGGTGCAGTAGCATTTATTATCATTGTATTGTGGCAGTAATTAACTGCCCTCATTATATCTCTCACATTGTGCTTCACCCATATCCCTTTCCTCTGGGCGAATAAAGTAAATTATAAATTGTTATGTTACTAATTATAACCTCAGATCTGGGTTTTACATCTCTTTTCTAGTTCATTCAGTGGAATATTAATCTCTTTTCTCAGGCTTGTGGGTTTGGGCCTCACGTTTGGGTGCGGTTTAAAAGTACACTAGCATTGAAAGGTTTAGTATCCGTAAGATTTTTAACTAGTTCACCCAAAAGTGAACATTTTCTGAAAATGTACTAACCCTCTGGCCAGGGTTTGTTTCTTCGTTGGAACAGATTTGGAGAAATGTATCATTACATGACTCGCTCAGCAATGGATCCTCAGTAGTGAATGGGTGCCGTCAGAATGAGAGTCCAAACAGCTGATAAAAACATCACAATAATCCACAAATAACTCCAGTCCATGAACTTACATCTTGTGAAAAGAAAAGCTGCGTGTTTGTAAAAAAAATAAAAAAATTCATGTATGCATTTCAAACTTGCTTACACTAAAATACAAGTCCTCTATTCTTAATATTGCTTTCTCCAGAGAAAAGTTTTCTCATCTAAATCAGGAGAGAAATATGCACAGATCAAGCACCGTTTACAGGTGAAAACAAGCCTAAACACTTGCTTTACTGAAGGAATTGTTATTATGAATTATGGGCTCATATTTTGGCCAGAAGTGTCATTTTAAAGTTAATGATGAATTAAAATATGCAGCTTTTTACTTCATCAAGACATTCATTGATGGACTGGAGTCATGCGAGTTACTTGTTGAGGATTATTGTGATGTTTTTATCAGCTGTTTGGACTCTCATTCTGACGGCACCCATTCACTGCAAAAGACTGGGGATCCATTTCTCCAAATCTTTTCCCATGAAGAAACAATGGAAACAAACCATCACTGCTGAAAATCACAATTTAACTTTATATAATTTAATATTTTACTTAATAGTGTCAACGCTATTTACAGTATAAATACTATATTTTACTATATTACAACCTTTGAGATATCTATCAAAATATTTAAATTCAGCACAAATCTAGTTTCAAATATTCAGCAATGTTTTCCACTTGTGTATTTTTTATGAAAACATATTTAACCACACAGAGACTTGTTCTTTGAGCAAATTAATCATCGTTTTGATTTTGAATCAATTGACTGAAATGGACCGTCTGAACTGATTTCAAGAAATTAATCAAACTTGCCAACTTATATTTTGTTATTAAAGATTAATCAGAGGCATTATTAAAATATCCTTTTTAAATCTCTTTATATAAAATATAAAACAGGATAAAACTGCAATTAAATTAGCAATTTATAAATTATAAAATATAAATGTATTTATAATGCAAAAATATTGCATTTATTTTTTATTTAATATCCAGTCTTTTTGGAAAGTTTACTATTTTACTCGAATTTGCCCAGAATGGCATTTCATTAGCTAACAAATCACTGACTTTGCATTAGGCAAGTGTTAGACAGAAAATATACACACACACACAACACACACACACACACACACACACACACACACACACACACACACATGTTGGTTTTTATGGTTTACGGGACTTTCCATAGGCGTAATGGTTTTTATACTGTACAAACTGTATGTGCTATTGCCCTACACCTACCCTACACCTAAACTTAGCCCTCACAGGAGACGGTGCATTTTATTTTCCCTCAAAAAAACTCACTCTGTATGATTTATAAGCATTTTAAATTATGGGGACACTGAAAATGTCCTCATAAATCACCTTCTCCTTGTAATACCTATGTCATACCCATGTCATTATACAAATTTGTGTCCTCATAAACCACATAAACATGCCCACACACACACACACACACACACACACACACACACACACACAACACCACAACACACACACACACACACAACACACACACACACACACTTGTTGAGGCCATCCATCACCACATGGGGCATGTGTTCATTCAGCATGGCTGGAGAAATGATGACCTCATCAAAGGCCTTGTTATCCCCCCACAGAGCGGAGTAAGTGGGATCTTCCTGACCACAACTACAGAGAGAGAGAGAGAGAGAATAGAGTTTGAGGAATCTTAAGAACGTTCACACCAAGCACAATAACAATAAAGATAACGATAAAGATATAGTTCTAAAAATCTTTCTCAATATTAAAGAATAAGCAGTGTCTACATCACAACTATAACGATAAAGGCACAAAGAAATGATATCGTTGGAATCACTTCCAGAACAATTTTTTCCAGCTGATGAATATAAAAACACTGACAGCAATCAGAATCCATCCTGCAATAATGTGCTCGAGAATTTAAAGCGGCAGACGCACGTGCGCTTAGAATAAACAGATGTTATCGTGCTTGGTGTGGACGCTAATATCGTGATCTTTATCGTTATCATGCTTGGTGTGAACGGTCCTTTAGATTTACAGAAAAACTTTTTAAACTCCTACAAAACTTTGACTCATAAAAATGCAGGATGTGACACATTCACAGTTCATTACTGGAAATAAAAAGATCCCACTCTTCATAGCAGCATAGTATAAAATTAAAAAAATCTAGTTCCAAACAAGTCCCCAGAGGCCAATTCGTTATTTGTCTGTTTTGCATTACTGAAATCATGATTTGAAATAATTATATATTTCTTGTAGGAGTAATTTTTCAGTCTTTTCCCAGACCATCTTGGATGGCCTGAGGTAATTTTCAGAAAATATTTGGGTGAATATTCCTTTAATTTCTTTCAAAAAATAAAAAATCTTACTGACCACAAACTTTAACATGTACTCTATGTTAGTGCTTACATAACTTATAGTAGACCAGCTGTCCGGAAAAGTAGTCACCTACTCAGTTTAGCTGATATAAATGACTCCAATACACCACACAGCTTCAGAGAATACATTTTTTGTGTCTATCAAATCCAACACTGTGCTGACGCGCAGCAGAGATGATGCAGAATGAAAGCGTACACACCTTCATTGCCATTAATGCTGCTTGCATCATGAACAGCGTCTCATATCTCACTTATATTTTCTGCCAGACTCTGATTAGTTTCAGGGAAGTTTGTGAGAAATCTGGCCTCTGTGTGATGCATTTCTGCTTATTAATGTGCATAATCACACTGCTTACTTTGGCGGTTAGCTGCTCTTAGCAGGAAATGATGCTTGAAATGCTGCCTGCGTAGGCAGCTCACTAGGTGTTGGAACAGAGCCTGTATGTTTCTCTCTGTCTGTTTCCATCAGTGGCGGATCATTGTTGGGGGTACGAAGTGCATCCCTAAATCAGAGCTGCCCTTGGATGATGAAGCCCCTGTATCTCAGGGCGTGACCCCCTCTAACTCTCGCCTGTGGCTTCATCCCAGTGACCTGAGCATCGCCCTGTCAGCCTCCACACCGCTCTTTCCACCGGGACGGGTCATTCATGTGGTGCACAACCACCCGCCTGAGATGTGGTGAGTAGAGAGGAAGTAAGCTGAATGGATTAATGGAACAAGAGTCTGCTCTTCAGATACGGGGTACTTTACAGTGCCTGGTATTACATTGAGATGTCTGGCACTGAGAAATGCCAGTTTTAGAGATTCTGCCTGTTTAGATTACCTACTGTTTTGGTAGTTGAGCTGTAGGAAGTGACGTGAATGGACACATAAATCAAATTAAATAAGCTGGGCTAAACTGGGTTGTAGCTTGAAAATGTACAATACTGTTTAAAAGTTTTTATTCAGTAACTTAATTTTGTTAAAGAAGTTTTTATGCTTACCATGGCTACATTTAAAAAAAAATGTTGTAAAAACTTGTGAAATGTTATTAGTTTATTTGTTATTTTCTTTTGAATATATTTAAAGATGTAATTTATTCATGAGATGCAAAGCTGAATTTTCAACATCATTACTCCAGTCTTCAGTGTCACATGATCCTTCAGAAATCATTCAAATATGCTCAAAAAAACATTTTTTACTATCAGTGTTGAAACTGAATGTGATGCCTAATATTTGTTGTAAACAGTGATGCCTTTTTATGGTTCTTTGATGGATAGAAAATTCAATGGTGTTTTTTATCTTTATTTAACTGTGTATAAGTCTCATTATCGATCAGTTTGATGCATCCTTGTTGAATACAAGTATTTATTTATTTAAAAGAAAGTCTTGCTGATCTTAAACTTCTGAACACTTGTGTAAGTAGTAGTACATTTCATCTACTATGAGTAAAACCTGTTTCTCTTGCAGTGTTTGCAAAAATGGTTTTGTTCTTCATAGAGCAATTTTAAATTAAACCCCATCTAATGTAGAGCAGTTCATTTTTGTATTTGTCTCATTCTAATATCTTTGATGGCAGTTGGGGGTCTACAAAGCGTGTAGGCCTATTGAAATGCAACTGTTGGTAATTATTATTGTTTAATATTTGTTAGCATTTTGTTTTCTCAAAAATTACTCTTACTCTTCAACAGTCTCTCTCTCTCTCTCTTCTCTCTCTCTCTCTCTCTCTCTCTCTCTCTCTCTCTCTCTCTCTCTCTCTCTCTCTCTCCCCTCTCTCTCTCTCTGTGTTGTGGTCGGGTCCTTACTCCGCTCTGTGGGGTAACAAGGCCTTTGATAGGTCATCTTTCTCAGCCTCTATGAACACTTGCCCCATGTGATGGATGCCTCAACAAGGCCTTTGTGTGTGGTGCTTTTTGTCTGATGTGTGTTGTGTGTGTGTTGTGTGTTGTGTGTGGTGTTCGTGATGGTGTGTGTGTGTAGGGATGTGTGTGTCGTGTGTGGATGTGTAAGTGTGTGTCAGTGTGTGTGTCGTCTGTGATAGTCCTGTGCAATGTGTGTGTGTGTGTGTCTGTGTGCACGCCTTTCTGTCTAACACTTGCCAAATGCAAATTCAGTGATTGGGTAACTAATGAAATGCCATTCTGGGCAAATCTGGATAACACCGAATCCAGCATATATAAATGCTAAATGTAGTAAAGTTTCCTTAAGTTTAATTTGACCAGTTTTGCGATCCTGGCTTCGCTCTTGACTTTAATATGATTATGAGAGTGTTAAGACAAGAATATTTTAATAATGCCTCTATTTAAACTTTAATAAAAAAATGTAAGTTTGCAAATTTGATTAATTTCTTGAAATCAGTTCAGACGGTCCATTTCAGTCAATTGATTCCAGGGCTCGCAAAATTTCTAAATCCCTAGTAGCCCTTGGGGGGGGTGCTCTTCAGGTATTGGTAGCCCAAAAATTATTTAACTAGCCCAAATAAAAACAATGTCAACAAATAGCCATGAAAGAATTTTATTTCACTATTTACAGGGTATCTGCTGAATAAAAAAAAAAATCAATTTATATACCTTTTTAAGAGCCATTTAAAACCATTTTTATGAAGTCAAACATGTTATTATATTAATTTAAAACATAAATATTAGTTTTTCATTGTTTAGATTTTTAGAAGGCACATAAACTACTTTTCAATATTTGCAACTCTGTTTGCTGCATAAAAACACGAGTCGATATTCGCGTTGATCTGAACATAAGATAAGCACTCTGCAGATTCACTCTCTGCCACGAGCTGGCGCTTTAGGAGCAAATAGCGGCTTCTCCGTTACGTTAACAGCTGTACACAAAACAGCACCGCGCTCATAAGCTGCTTTAACAGGCATTATAGGCAAGATGAAAATGCTAACGACACGTTTCTGAAGACAGACGGTTCCCTTCAGAGACACTAGAAAAACACCTGCGCCGCGTTGTGACTTTAAAATGTGCAGCGCTCATATTTATTCAATGACATCATTGCCTTTTGAAGTTTAATCCAGCTCGCCATTCTTGTCTTTCCGTCCCCAACTATAAGACCTCTTGAAATTATAATTAAGGCTTTTTTCTTATACCATTTAATGTATTTAAACCTTTTTATGGCCTTAGATTTTATACAATTAACTTGAGAGTTTTAGGGACCTGCAGAAGCCGTGTATTTAAGGAAGCCCGTCGGGCAGGGCAGTGATATATTTTGGTAACCCGACTGGAAAACGCAATAGCCCCGGGACGTCGAGCTAGCGATTTTGCTAGCCCTGGATTCAAAAATCAAAACGATGATTAATTTGCTAAAAAAACAATTCTCTGTGTGGTTACAAATGTTTTCATAAAAAATACACAAGTGGAAAACATAGCTGAATATTTGAAACTAGATTTGTGCTGAATTTAAATATTTTGATAGATATCTCAAAGGTTGCAAGATAGTTAAATATAGTGTTTATACTGTAAAAAGCATTGATACTATTTAGTAAATATTAAATTATATAAAGTTAAATGATGTGATTTTCAGCAGTCATCCTTCAGAAATCATTCGGTCACTTTTGATCAATTTAATGAGTCTTTACAGAATAAAAGTGTCAGTCTAAATTGCCCAGCCCTGTAAAATAACATGTAACATAACATGGACTCTGGTGTTCCCAGATCTACTTTCGTTATTGGAATTGCTTTGGGGTTTGGGGTCAGTGAATCAATCGCTTATAAGGCTTTTGGGCTGCAATGGACTCCAGGTATATGTGTTGCAGATCTGTGTCACATCTTAGCCACAGTGTGTCCTTTGTCTGTTTTTGCTGGATATAAAGGTCTGTCTTTGTCTTTGTCCCCTGAAACCGCCTTCATCGGAATTCCACGAGCATAAAAGCATTTCTGGCATGGCTGTTTCTTCTTCTTATTGCTATTACTGTTGCTCATATATAAGGTTAGGGGTTTGTTCAGAACCCTAAGTATTAAACTTTGGGTGTGCAACTTGTCCTGCTGCATATATAGTGGAATGATCAATCTAGTTGCTCTTAAACCGGGCTGTCATACTGTCTTGTTTTGTTTTCTTTGTTCATGTTCTTTTGTTCACATGTCTGTTGTATGGTAATGTGTTGGTTTGTCTTCACAGGTGCTGGAAAACCCATTTTTTATTTCAGATCTGATTGCTGCACAGGTTGGAAGCCAGAGAACTAGCATCCAAGCGTGTGTTTCTGTCCCTAACGCACTTCCAGATCCCTTTCTAACGCCTTTCTGTTCAGATGAATGTTTTATGGTTCCAGATACATGCTCTGCTTCTCGAACGGTTTCTGTCCAACCACAAGGTTCAGACACTCACAGGAACGGTTTAATGCTCGATAATACTGTCAGTCTTCAAGCAGCTTCCAAGTCAAACTCTCAAAACACCATCACAGAGACTCTCACCCCTTTAATGTCTGTTACTGTAGATACGTCTTCTATTGCGTTAGATATAAAGCCAGGAGACCGTTTCTGTGCCCTTCAACAACCATCAACATCTCTGTCTGAATCCCCAATGGTTGCATGTGCTCCCCAAAACATTGCCCAGTCGAACATTACACTGACCTCTACGAAGTTGGACTTGCCAACATTAGAAATGGCCTCATCTGTCCAAGACTCAACCATCCCCTTTAAAGACTCTTTACCTTCCTCCCACCCACAGATCCAGAAGACAACTTCCCAAACTCCATTTCCAAACACATCAGATTCCTCTTCTCCCCCAGAGTTCCTGTTACAAACCAGCTTAAATCCAGACTTTTCCGAGATCCCCTCAACTGGACTAATGTCTAAAGACACATTAGCTGAACTCTCAATGGAGAAGAGTTCTACAAAACCCTCAGTCTTTGATAACACACCTTTAACTTCTCCTCAGGCTAGATTGAGTTCCTCGACTGCCCAATCTGAAGAGACCAATTTTAGTGCCACCTGTTATATCTCAAGCCTCTGATATACACTACTGATCAAAAGTCTGGGGTCAGTAAAATATTACAAATATTCATTATTTTATCCAACAAGGATGCATTAAATGGATCAGAAGTAACAGTAAAGTCAATTATAAAGTTATACAAATTCTATTTCTAATAAATGCTGTTCTTTTGAACTTAATGTTCATTAAATAATTCTGAAAAAAATCCACATAAATATTATACAGCACAACTGTTTTGATAATAATAAGAAAGTTTTATTCAGAAGAAAATTAACATTCCACAATTAAAATTTAAATACGAAATTAAAATAAAAAATATATTCAAATAGAAAGCATTATATTGTAGTAACACAATTTTCACAACTTTTTTTTCGATTAAATAAATGCAACCTTGTGAACATAAAAGACTTATCTCAGATATATTAAAAAAATCTTACCGACCACAAACTTTTGAACGTTGGTGTGTTACACAATGTACAGTCCAATCAAATGCATGCGCTTTCTTCCTTTGCAGCTAATAATCTGTGTTCCTCGCTGCCAGAAACATCCATCCGCTCGAGCTTTGGGCATCTGTGGTGTCCGTCTCTTCCTTTCTGCAGGTTCCTGGTCTCTCTATCACCTGTTTTGGTGTCTGGTTTATGCTTTAGCAGTTGGCAGCAGGGTTTTCATTGCAGCTTCTCTCCCTCTCCGTGTGCCTTGCGTTTGTCACCTGGTCTTTTACTCTTGGAGGTGGATTTAGGCCTGTGGTGGTCCTCGGCGTTTGTTTCCTCTGGTGGTTGGTGGTGGTGGTAGTTCTGCCTCAGAGGGTACATTTAAAGGAACAGTGAACACTGTGTCATCATTTTCTCACCCTAATGTTGTTCCAACACGTATGACCAGAATAAATATCTCTTTTTGAGTTGGAGAGAGGAATATGGACACTAATATTGTTAAAAATCTGTGAAATTCTGCAGAAAATGTGCTAAATGGACTAAAAATCATGTTTACTCACTAACCTGTTGACCTAACATGCAGTTTACTGTTCATTTAAGATGCTTTTGTTTACTTTATAATTTTTAGAAAACATTAATGCTTAATACTTTTTTGTCTTTAACTGCCTGTACAGGCTCAAATTGACTGAAATTCATACAGTTGCTCTTATTTTAAGTAACTGGTTTTGTGCAATGATTTTATTGTTTGTAGTATGTAGCTTGTATTGTTATTTGATTTTTTGCATGGTACATGTACATTATTGTTTTACACAAGTTGCATTGCATTTCATTGCATCCATTAACTGATATCTTCGATTATTGTCTCTAACTCTAGCCATACTCATATGTTTACATACATTAATAAATAAAAATGCATTATCATCTTGTGGCTGTGTAACTGGACTTTTACCTTTGTTTTTCCATTCAACTTTGTCTTTCATAATGAACATAATGCAGCTAATTTTATATCACTGTGTTTTTTGTGTTTGAAACGATTAAATATTCTTATGTAAAATGACTAGATTGGGGGTAAAATATGACATTTGTCTCATGATTGACAGCTCAGTTTCACTCGGTGTGAACACAAATGAATGGAAAGTGAAAACCCTGTTTGGCTTGCAAGATAAAGTGTGTTTGAATCGAAATTTCAAAGCATTAAATCTTTCAAGTATGGTTGCAAAAGACTTATTTTCATAGTGTTTTATTCAAAGAAAAGTATACTTCAGTAATCTGCATTTGGCTTTGCAACAAAGGAATATGTGGTAAAAAAAATATAAAATATCACTTGTCCTCATAACAATGCATTCAGGTGCATTCATTTCATCTGGATTTATAATACATAAATAACATTTGTAATAATTTCAAGTAGGCTGTGAGACCTGCTTATTTCTTTCCACTCATTCATATATTCATGTACATTTTTATTCTCATTTGTAGTTTTTATCATCTGTCCTGTTTTCTCTTTTCCTTTCTGTCCTGCAGGTGTTGGAAAACTATAATAAAGGGAAGACAGCTTTACTGTCAGCTGCTAAGATAATGGTTAGTCCTACAGAAGTGGACCTGAATCCAGAAACGATTTTCCTGGATAGTTCACTGCAGCCCACGCCTGCCGCACATCACCGCAGAAACAGTAGTGTCCGGTGAGTCACGACAGCCAATCAGAGTTTGAAACAAGCTGACTGACCAATCAGAACATACCAATGAGTGATCAATGATGCAGTTACTTTAGGTGTTTTTAAGCATTGCTATCGTTTGATTTTAACTATATTGCCTGTCCTTCTCACTCATGCCGACTGCAGAGGTACAGTGTATGGTACTATACAGTTCCCCCCTCGTCCTCTCTGGTTCAGTAGAAAAGAACAGCCTAGACGTTAGTCACGTTAGTGTTGCCTAACCATAAACCTCCCTTTTCTTTCCCCTCTTTCTCATTGTTTCCTTCTCTTCCCTGTTCTCTGCTTTATTTTGATTTAACATGTTGAATGTTAATTATTTGTTTTTACCCTTACATTTTTCATGACTTGTTTTTTTTAATCTTCTTCATATAATTTGTATATATATATTTATATATATAAAATTGTAAAAAAAAATTGTTTGTTTTTCTTTCATCAAACTTTTTATTTTCCCTGTATTTGAATAATTTTTTTGAATATCCTGCATTTTATGCTATTTTTTTAAATATCCCATTTTTCCCCTGCATTCAAATTTTAATTACCTAATTTAATTTGTTACCATCCTTCTCTTTTCCCCCTCCATGCTGTCTGTCTCTCTGGTCTCTCTATATTTTCTCCACATGCTTCTCTACTCCTGTGCCCACTCCCTGTCCTGTCCTGCTGTAGTTCCTGTGCCCGCTCGGAGATCTCGCTGGACGGTTTCTTGGAGTGTCCGCCCCCTCCTGTGCCTGTGGTGCTCATCGGCGCCCGTGAGCGATTGGCCGTGGAGCTGCGGGAGCGAAAAGCCCCCTTGGCCATCATGGAAAATCTATCTGATGCCGAATCTGTCTACAGCTTGGACTCCCGACGATCATCTGCCGCCCTTAGAGGCTCGCCCTGTTTAGGGAGTCTACCTTTCCCTTTGGACGCCACCATCCCAGAAGAAAATCCTTCGCTGAGTTCCCGTACAGAGCTGCTGGCCGCAGATGGCTCGGACCGTGAACTGGGCGAGGCCGGCCCGTACTGCCCTACTCCTCCAGAACTGGAAGTACCTTCCAACGACACCCATCATGTCAACTTCTCTCCGCTCTCGCTTGGACAAACTATTGAAGATCAGCCGGCCAACCAAGGCAAGAACTCCCGGCGGTCTTCAGGAACGTCTGTGACTTGCCAGCCATCAGCTGTTCCCAACAGTAAAGAATCCTGCCCAGTAGCACCCTGGACTGGTTCTACGCCAGAAACGCCCAAGGATAGAGAGTTTGAAGAGGGAGAAGTCGAGAGTGTCCGGTCCCAGACTCTTCCACCAGTTCCTCCGCTGTCCAACGGCACTCCCAGTCAGGCGGTCCTAGAGTTCGCCCAGTACCTGGACTCTCTATTTAGGCTTGACGGCAGCAGCTCTCCACCTCTTGAGCTGTCCGATGCAGAATCCGAATCTGGACGGGGATCATATAGCCAGGTTGAGGGACACCATGCGGATCAGCACGTGAAAAACACAGACAAGGACAGGCAGCTATTGGCTAGAGCCACTCTAGAGCCCAACTTGGTTCCCAAGCCGCCTCGCACGTTTGCCGGCTCGGCCGACCCTTCCTCCGGCATCTCTCTTTCTCCATCCTTCCCGCTCTCGTCTTCTGGAGAACTCAACGATTTCTCCCCTCCTGACGGAGTGCTACCCGCCAACCATTCGTCTGCGCTACGAACTTCCGCTGCTAGTTCCAGTCCTAAGGAAACTGTGTTGGCGTCTATGGTGTAGTGGTCCACTTTCATCTATTTATTTAACCCTATGCTTTCCTTTCTCCTTCTGAACCAATCGTAGAAACGTGCATGCGTAGCACCGTGGCCAGTCCTTCCAGACTTCCAGACTAATGGACCGTTAAGGATTCATAAAGAACAGAAGACCTCATTTTGTACTATTGTAAGACATGTCTGAATGCATTGTGTCTTGTGCATCACCAATTATAAAGTGTCCTAATCGCTGGCTGCAACATACGAGGTGCTGAGGGGCTCCTTCGAACACTAAAGGTGTTGCTAGCATATTGAGAAGCTTGCACAAATGACCCTATGTTCACATTGAATCTAATGTTACGTTATGTTTACATTGACACCACAGAACACCAAGCTATCACAAATGTTGGCAGTTTCATTTAAGGGAAAGGCTGGGATGGGAAAAAGGGAAGACTACTTTTAGTGAAGTGGGTTACGGGGAGGGGCGCACACAACAAGCAGTGGGGTACATTTCCTCAGGACCTTGATGAATGAAGAATTGGACAAAGATGTCTCAGGCGAAGGATAATAAATAGATTTTTGGGGATTGTACTTTTTCATTTGTTTTAATTGAAGATTGTGTGGAATGTCCTGCTGAGTATATGTGTAATTAGTGGCACTGACGTTGGTGGACGATGAGTTCTCGATGTGCATGAGAAAATACTGTATGCTCATGTAAAACGTTTCATTTTGCTAACTTTTTTTCATCTCTTATTTACATAAATCCACTTGAATTTACGCATGCAAGTTTTCTATCATTTCTTTTTCCACCGATTGCCAAAAAAAGCCAACTTCATATAAGTCAAATGTTTGAACTCTGTGAAATTAATATATTATGATAATTATTGTTATTTATTTTTACAAACCACTGCCCATAAATGCAAACGACATCAGGAAGAGTTGTTGAATGGTACGAGACATGCACCAGTCACAAAATGCGCCCTTTAAATGGCTCGCCTGAATCTGCGATGTCTTTTACGAGACGCGTCCTTCGCGAAAAGTCTCTTTCGGTATGGTATGGCGTGCAATCAGTAGCAAAATAAGCATAGAGAGATTTCTTCTCATCTGCTTTTTTTAAAAATCATTTCTACTGTTGTTGCTATAATACAATAAATAGTGGTTTATCTCAATGGGGAAATATTTTAATAACTTAGACTTGCTTTTTATATATCGTTTCAGGATGAAGTGTTTGAGTTTTTGGGTGGTTGTGTGAAAAAGTACAGCGGTTTGTCACCACAGAGCTTTGCGGTTCTCAAATGCGTCAAGTATTTTATTTTGTATGCTGTCGATTGTTTTATAGCTCAATTCCCATGCTTTGGTTGCATGTAATTGGTTAATAATTGGTTATAGGTCCTGTATGTGACAAAACTAAACTTATCACTTCTTCGGTTGAGATTTTTTCTGATGTAAATGTTATATAAATGGTCAAATGTTTGGCATTTTAGCCAAAAAAAGTACTTATTTTCCTGCTCTTTTATTGCTGCTTTATTAAATGACTCTTTATAAGTTGTGACTAAATAAATGTATAAGCTGTGACTGCTGTACTTTTTCACAAAATAGTTGTGTATAGCACTGCCTTTTCACGTGAGTGTAAATACTGTCTCGTTTCCAGTTGTTGTGTTCAAAAATAGATATAAAATCAATGGGACTTCTCAATAAAAAAGCTCTATCGTGTACCATAGTGATGACTTGATCTCAAATGTATAGCTATATTGATATATCTACAGTATAAATTATAAATAGAGAAAAATGATGACTATTCAGGAACGAAAATCTGATACTGTGGCCATATGCTGACCAGTAAAAATATATAATGATTGAGTATTCATTCTTAAAGAAAATAACACTCTTCAGGTTTGTCACAACCCTGCCAGTCTTTCAACTTTCAAGGATGAGAATGTATTTAAATGCACACACTTACACTGCCCTGCCTGTAATAGAATAAAACATGGATCTCTGACGGACTTGGTTTCTCTTCACTTTGTTTAGTAAGCTGTCTAGGGGTATGTTTGGATGTTTTATTAACCTAAAGTTTACTACATACATTAATGGCAATACAATACTCAATTATTTTTATTTACATTTACATTTAGTCATTTAGCAGACGCTTTTATCCAAAGCGACTTACAATTGGGGAGTACATAAAGCGATTCATCTTGAAGAGGCAAACATACAGAGGAAGTGGCAATAACACCAAGTTTTATTAAAAAAAGAGTAACTCATTTTATGTCCCATTAGCATAATGACTTTCACTTCATTACAGAAAGCTTGAAAAATAAAGACAGAATAGATAAATATTCTTCATTATCTGGAATATTTCTACAGCATGACAAGGAGACATATATTGCCACAGCCATATCTGCACTTATGTTCCAGTTTGCGGTGAGCGACCTTCTTTGAGCCCAGGACATCACTATACCAAGGAGCCGAGTGAACGAAAGAGACAATACGTGTTTTTGGAGGAGCAAAATGTATCCAAATTGGCAGTGAGGGCATTATTTACAATAACATTTTATCTTCAAGGGGAGCTGTAGAAAAACCCTCTAAAGACGTGGTAATAGATTCAGCAAAAACAGTATGATCAACTGATTGCCATTTACGGAAAGAAACAGTGTGTGGTTCCAGAACATATGACTTCTAATTCTAATTTAAAAAACACAATAGAATGGCCTGAAAGACTAACATCAGCTGTGGCAATGCTTGATACAATGTCATCATTTGCAATGACTAAGTCCAGAGTATGACCTTTGGTGTGAGTTGGATAGTGAACAAACCGAGTCAAGTTATAGCAGTCCAGCAGAGATGAATGTTAAACATGAATATTAAAATCCCCCCATTTAATGACAAAACAAATGAATTATTAGACAGGGGTATAAAATGAAACAAAGCACATTACATTCAAAGGAAACAGCCTACACATTTCAACTGTTTTTAAAGGCTTCTTATACATGAGTTAGAAATAGTCCCAAAGCAATACTGTATTTCAGCAAGCAAAACATAAAACACTGGCTTCTGACATAAGAATTTACATTTATGTATATACAATTGTGTTAACAA
Organism: Schizopygopsis pylzovi; assembly: GCA_027422435.1. Taxonomy (NCBI): domain Eukaryota; kingdom Metazoa; phylum Chordata; class Actinopteri; order Cypriniformes; family Cyprinidae; genus Schizopygopsis; species Schizopygopsis pylzovi. The sequence goes on from CM049819.1 coordinate 6,842,550, forward strand.
GATAAGGAGATTAAGTACAATTGTTTTTTCTGTAAATGTTTTTATGCAAGGATGTGTTCTGTGCTGGATGACCGTGGTGACGCAGCAGTGACGCGGCGGGTCTCTCTTAAGTATCCGCTCAGTCAGTAAAGCGCAGGTCGAACAGCAACACTCACTCACACACTCATACATACACACACATTCACCCTACAACACTGAGACATGGACTCAGACGAGGGCTACAACTATGAGTTCGATGATGAAGAGGAGGAGGAGGAAGAAGAGGAGGAGTGCAGCGAGGACAGCGGGGAAGAGGAGGCCGAGGATGAGGAGCTGGGCGAGGTGGAGCTGCTGGACCCGGCCGTGGCTGGAGGAGAAGCCGACGATTGCGTTGACACCGGCGGCGGAGGAGGCCTGGGGCCCGGCCAGGAGGAGGAGGACTACCGCTTCGAGGTGCTGACCACCGAGCAGATCCTCCAGCACATGGTGGAGTGCATCAGGGAGGTCAACGAGGTCATACAGGTAGCTAACAAACAGATTTACTTTCGTTTTCCTGGGTGTTTATAGGTTTGTTTATGTGGAGGACTGATGCTGTTAGCCTTTAGCATTAGCGGCTAACTGGCATGAGAGGACTAATGATGCGAAGCTAACCATTTGTTTTTAATCTTAGTTGTGATTTATTGACTGATTTTATGTTTGTGTTTTGGAAATTACTTGTGTTATTTTAGAGAGTTCAAGTGATTTTTCTTTTTCTTTGTCAGCTAGAGTTAGCTAACGTTAGTTCTGCTAGCGCGACCCAGTTTACAGAGACTGGACTTTATTTGACAGCTATTATGGATTGTATCTTAGTTTTTTTTTTTTATCTTATTAAAATTGTGTAATGAATCAGATGGCAGTGTACATTATGTTTAGTTGTTATTTTGAAGCAGACTAAAGTTTAGCGCTGTCACTGATGCTAATGCTAACGTTACATGACACATTTGGTAAGATGTTCACAGTTTTAAGCTTATGAAGCATGTTTGTTTCTCCAAACACAAAACACTTTAAAGTTATTTTTATGGGTGCACAACATCCATTGAACTCAACAAAAGCACATCTGTCAAAAAAAATAGCATTGAAGCTTTAGAGAAGATCAGAAAACTGTTGAAAAATTATAAATGTGTATTTGTGCATGGATAAATGACAATCACTGGAGTGTTTTTATCATGAATATAGGAAACATTCACGAGCTTTATTTAAAGAAAGCTGCTACATGAATCTGCATCAGTTGTTGGCATGCATGTTGTCATTCAAAACATGTAAAGCATGCATTTGTGGACAGTAAAGACAAGATACTTATCGATTTGTTTAGCTTATGGAAAACCTCAAAGTATTAGAGTTGTGTTGGGAGTTTATTAGATGAACCTCACACAATCTGTCTACATGATAATACTAGACAGACCTATATCACCCATAAGTTTAGCTGAAGGCTTAATGGTGGATTTATAAAATAATAAAATGTTTATTAGTGAAATTACTCAAATGTATGTTTTGGCACCCATTCAGTCTCAGGGTTACATTTGAATGATAAACAGCTTAGGCTTTTGATTTGTAGAGTAAAACCTAATCTTGTGTAGCCTGATGATTGACAATACAGCTAAGTTTAGTTCACTTTGCTGCTTATCCTGACCAAGAACCACCAACTTAGACAGAAAAAGACCATCTAAGCAAAGTTGTGTTTTTTAGAGGTTTATATGAAAAATATTATACCATAGTAATGAAAGAAAAAGTCAAGTGTATATATATACATTAGTGGTGGGCCGTTATCGGCGTTAACTTGCTGCGTTAACGTGAGACTCTTATCGGCGATAAAAAAAATATCGCCGTTAATCTATTCTCAAAGTTGGGTTGGGAGCTGGGTCTATACTACGCAAGCTATGATGACTTTCACCCTGATATTTTAGCGCGGATGTATACCTAGCCGAATTGCACTGTAGGGGGCGAGAACGAGTCTTCGAACTAGAGGCTCGCAGTCCGTGATGGACAGATTGTTAACGGCTGGTCTATGTGGTAATACAATCGGGCAGGACATCCAAACGCTCACCTATCATTCATCAACCTCAAATATGGCTTTTCATCTGAAAGATGTATGTAGTAGTAACTTTACATGGCCGCTCAATATGATGTTAACCTAGAGAAATGTGCGCTATTGAAGTGTTTGTGTGGAAGCGTGTTTGCGCAGGACAGGCTCCGGTGCGCTCACTTGCTCTTAAAATCTCCGTCATTTTTGGTCATACAGATAAAAGTAGCCGAATACATCTTTCGAATCTGTAAAGACTCTACGTTTATTTGTGTGCACTCAGAATAACAACGAAACGTTGCGCTTTTAAGCAAACAGGATGCGCTTTAGGTCTCATGTGAACTTGAGAATTCACTCCCGTGTCACCCTCTGCTTCGAACCTGTGTGTATGCCTAACGTTACTGTGAAATTACCACATCAGACGTGACGTGCTAACATGGATGCAGCTATGAAGCCGCCGGGTTTGCTTCAGGGAAAATTTATTTTTAAGAAGCTTCCCAATGGAAACTGTAAACAGTTCATCACGACCTCTTATGTAGGCCTACAGTTCAAAATTCATGTTTAACTGAATAAAGAGTTAGTAAACACAAGTACATCTTATTGAACATAGTTTATTTTCATCACCAATTATCATAGTAGAACAGCTTTCTCAAGCAGTTTGTGATGCATTTTGGAAACAGGAGATGCGCCCCTGGTCTAATGTGCCACCTGGCTTGAGAAACCCGTTCTCAAAGACTTACTTTTAGTCATTATTTGGGTAGCACACATATTCTGAATGCCTTCGGCAGAATTCAAATGAGCCATTTTAATCTAGATTAAAAAAATTAATCTATGCCCACCCCTAATATACATATATACTGTGTGTATATATATATATATATATATACACACACACACAGGTGCTGGTCATATAATTAGAATATCATCAAAAGGTTGATTTATTTCACTAATTCCATTCAAAATTGAAACTTGTATAATGTATACATTCATTCCACACAGACTGATATATTTCAAGTGTTTATTTCTTTTAAATTTGATGATTATAACTGACAACTAATGAAAACCCCAAATTCAGTATCTCAGAAAATTAGAATATTACTTAAGACCAATACAAAGAAAGGATTTTTAGAAATCTTGGCCAACTGAAAAGTATGAGCATGTTCAGCACTCAATACTTAGTTGGGGCTCCTTTTGCCTGAATTACTGCAGCAATGCGGCGTGGCATGGAGCCGATCAGTCTGTGGCACTGCTTAGGTGTTATGAGCCCAGGTTGCTCTGATAGTGGCCTTCAGCTCTTCTGCATTATTGGGTCTGGTGTCTCATCTTCCTCTTGACAATACCCCATATTTTCTATGGGGTTAAGGTCAGGCGAGTTTGCTGGCCAATTAAGAACAGGGATACCATGGTCCTTAAACCAGGTACTGGTAGCTTTGGCAGTGTGTGCAGGTGCCAAGTCCTGTTGGAAAATGAAATCTGCATCTCCATAAAGTTGGTCAGCAGCAGGAAGCATGAAGTGCTCTAAAACTTCCTGGTATACGGCTGTGTTGACCTTGGACCTCAGAAAACACAGTGGACCAACACCAGCAGATGACATGGCACCCCAAACCATCACTGACTGTGGAAACTTCACACTGGACCTCAAGCAACGTGGATTCTGTGCCTCGCCTCTCTTCCTCCAGACTCTGGGACCCTGATTTCCAAAGGAAATGCAAAATTTACTTTCATCAGAGAACATAACTTTGGATCACTCAGCAGCAGTCCAGTCCTTTTTGTCTTTAGCCCAGGCGAGACGCTTCTGACGCTGTCTGTTGTTCAAGAGTGGCTTGACACAAGGAATGCGACAGCTGAAACCCATGTCTTGCATACGTCTGTGCGTAGTGGTTCTTGAAGCACTGACTCCAGCTGCAGTCCACTCTTTGTGAATCTCCCCCACATTTTTGAATGGGTTTTGTTTCACAATCCTCTCCAGAGTGCGGTTATCCCTATTGCTTGTACACTTTTTTCTACCACATCTTTTCCTTCCCTTTGCCTCTCTGTTAATGTGCTTGGACACAGAGCTCTGTGAACAGCCAGCCTCTTTTGCAATGACCTTTTGTGTCTTGCCCTCCTTGTGCAAGGTGTCAATGATTGTCTTTTGGACAGCTGTCAAGTCAGCAGTCTTCCCCGTGATTGTGTAGCCTACAGAACTAGACTGAGAGACCACTTAAAGGCCTTTGCAGGTGTTTTGAGTTAATTAGCTGATTAAAGTGTGGCACCAGGTGTCTTCAATATTGAACCTTTTCACAATATTCTAATTTTCTGAGATACTGAATTTGGGGTTTTCATTAGTTGTCAGTTATAATCATCAAAATTAAAAGAAATAAACACTTGAAATATATCAGTATGTGTGGAATGAATGTATACATTATACAAGTTTCACTTTTTGAATGGAATTAGTGAAATAAATCAACCTTTTGATGATATTCTAATTATATGACCAGCACCTGTGTGTGTGTGTGTGTGTGTATATATATATATATATATATATATATATATATATATATATATATATATATATTATTTTTTTTTTTTCAAATGTATAAATAAAACAACGGTTATTGGAGTAAAAAAGTATTTCATACATACATTTTTTTTAGTGTATAAATCTAATAACAAGAATGTCTGTAAAATGCTGTACAAGGAATGCAGGTCAATTAGTTTCTTCTAACCAAGCTCCTCTATCGCAGGGCTTCAGTGACCGATAGTAGCGCAGTCTCAGTTGAATGGCCACTCCTGAAACCTGACTGTTTAGTGTCCAGTTTGTTGTTCTGTGAAAGAAACAATGAGACCTGGTTAAAGACAACTCGTTCGAGTGTTTTGGCAATGAATGGAAGGAGAGAGATAGGTCTGTAGTTTTCTAAAAGAGAAGTGTTTAATGTAGGTTTTTTGAGCAGTGGGGTTACCCGAGCCTGCTTGAATGCAGTGGGGAAGATGCCTGTGAGGAGAGATGTGTTGATAATGTGTGTGAGTGCTGGTAGGAGTGCGGGAGAGATTGCTTGGAGAAGGTGTGAGGGGATAGGGTCTAGAGGACATGTTGTAGGATGGCTGGAGAGGAGAAGTTTGGATACTTCCGCCTCAGTGAGGGGACAGAAGGAGAAGATGGGAGTTTGAGCAGTGGATCTAGTTGGTTGGGGGTCCTGTGTGAGTGGAGGTGAAAACTGACTGCTGATTGTTTTAGTTTTGTTTGTAAAAAAAGTTGCAAAGTCATCAGCTGTGATAGAAGTGGTGGGAGGTGGTGGAGGGGGACAGAGGAGAGAATTAAATGTTCTGAAGAGATCACGCATATCTGGAGCATTGTTGATCTTGTTATGGAAATGTGACGATTTGGCAGTGTGGACTTCAGCAGAGAAAGATGAAAGAAACGATTGATACATACTCAGGTCCGACGGCTCGTTTGAGTTTCGCCATTTTCTCTCTAACCTAATAACGGCATTTATTAACAGAACAGTCCGTCGATTATCAACTGCTCATAAGGCTAGGACATTTCTATTTTAAAAATGAGCATGGACATTAATATTATTAAAAAGAAAATCTTAAATCTGATTAATGCATCAATGAATATTAAGCGTAAAACATATTGCGCGCTAAACAGAATATCATTCTTAAAACATATTACGCGCTAAAACATTGTGAACCGCCTGAATGATGGCACTTATTATGTGAACATTAATTTTAACGTCTGTCTTCATAACAATAACCTATTTCATATATACAAATATATTAAATGAACATGTTCACATGCTCGGGAAGAAGACGGGAGTGTTGTTCACAATTAGTTCGGTGAACTTTGAATTGAAACAAGGGAATAATATAGATCCCTTCAGCTTCTCAGAATTCCCCGCCGGAGTCTGAGCCCGTCTCTCTCTCTCTCTCTGTCTCTCTCTCTCTCTGTGTGTGTGTCTCTCTCTCTCTCTCTCTCTCTCTGTGTGTGTGTGTGTGTGTCTCTCTCTCTCTCTCTAGCTGAGCCATTTAAATAGTTCAGTTTTGTTTTTTAATAGCAAATTGGTCATTATTTTGTTTCCTTTCTTTATTAATTTAATTTAGAAATATGATTGGAACATCTTATTTTTGTTAAATTCAAGAATAGTTTTTTTAAATACCAAGCGGCCAGCGCAAATTTGATCAGTTTATCTTTCTCAAATAAATAACTAAATAATTAACGTCATAATATTTTAAGAATAAAGTCAAAATTACGATCATAAAATCATGTTACATTGCCTGAAGTTAAAGTGAAAATTACACCTGTATACTCTGCCAAAAAAATTATAATAAGTGTGGCATCCAACCTGTAATTCTTCACATTTAACACGAAAAACAACACAAATATTTTGTATATAAATATAATATATCAACCAGTGGAATATTACGTTATTATTTCAGCAAAAAAACGAATAATTTGAATGCAGGGAGCTCGTCACGGCTTCATTAATGGGAAACAGGACGTGAAGGTGGCAGAGAAGCACTCTGTGGAGTGCATCGTTTTGTTAACTTTGGTTTATTATTTTGAGTTGTTTGGGACGCAGTAGCAAACGGCCCTCTCACAATATATTGCTTAACAGGTCTATTGTTCACGCAATCAGCCTGCACGTATCAGAAGTTCGTTCTCCGGCGTGGTTAGTGCTCACACTATGTGTGCCGCCCGAGTGCCGACAACGCAGTTTGTGTGCAGGCACGGAACAGAAGATGCTCTAAAATAAAACAAACAAATATCCTGTTGATCTGTGCATCTGTACTCCAGTATATAAATTCAATATAGATGAATTATTGCTAAAGTTACTTGCCAAGAGGGGTAGTTTGACATACTTCATGTATTTGCCCGTTCAGGCGGTTCGCGCGTGTCAGAGACGCGGCTGTCGGTGCTCGCGCTGTTCACACAGAACAGAACACAGGCGCATGTACTGAAAGGAGTTGTCTTTCGCGCCCAAATGCTTTTTAATCGCTTACATTTTTAAACAAACAAGGCATAAACACGCATGCAAATGATACAATTTAGTGACCACCTGCAGTGGCCTGATCTGGTAAGTGACAAATCCGAGCGTCCTTCACGCCATCGGACAGTCTTTATTGTCAAGCCCTGGTACACCTTTAGAAAATAATCGCACAACCTAATCGATATTCTATAATTAAATAGAATATTCGAAAATCGTGACCCATCCCTAATATATATATATACAGGTGCTGGTCATATAATTAGAATTTCATCAAAAGGTTGATTTATTTCACTAATTCAATTCAAAATTGAAACTTGCATAATGTATACATTCATTCCACACAGACTGATATATTTCAAGTGTTTATTTCTTTTAATTTTGATGATTATAACTGACAACTAATGAAAACCCCGAATTCAGTATCTCAGAAAATTTGAATATTACTTAAGACCAATACAAAGAAAGGATTTTTAGAAATCTTGGCCAACTGAAAAGTATGAGCATGTACAGCACTCAATACTTAGTTGGGGCTCCTTTTGCCTGAATTACTGCAGCAATGCGGCGTGGCATGGAGTCGATCAGTCTGTGGCACTGCTCTGGTGTTATGAGAGCCCAGGTTGCTCTGATAGTGGCCTTCAGCTCTTCTGCATTGTTGGGTCTGGCATATCGCATCTTCCTCTTCACAATACCCCATAGATTTTCTATGGGGTTAAGGTCAGGCGAGTTTGCTGGCCAATTAAGAACAGGAATACCATGGTCCTTAAACCAGGTACTGGTAGCTTTGGCACTGTGTGCAGGTGCCAAGTCCTGTTGGAAAATGAAATCTGCATCTCCATAAAGTTGGTCAGCAGCAGGAAGCATGAAGTGCTCTAAAACTTCCTGGTATACGGCTGTGTTGACCTTGGACCTCAGAAAACACAGTGGACCAACACCAGCAGATGACATGGCACCCCAAACCATCACTGACTGTGGAAACTTTACACTGGACCTCAAGCAACGTGGATTCTGTGCCTCTCCTCTCTTCCTCCAGACTCTGGGACCCTGATTTCCAAAGGAAATGCTAAATTTACTTTCATCAGAGAACATAACTGGACCACTCAGCAGCAGTCCAGTCCTTTTTGTCTTTAGCCCAGGCTTCAGACGCTTCTGACGCTGTCTGTTGTTCAAGAGTGGCTTGACACAAGGAATGCGACAGCTGAAACCCATGTCTTGCATACATCTGTGCGTAGTGGTTCTTGAAGCACTGACTCCAGCTGCAGTCCACTCTTTGTGAATCTCCCCCACATTTTTGAATGGGTTTTGTTTCACAATCCTCTCCAGGGTGCGGTTATCCCTATTGCTTGTACACTTTTTTCTACCACATCTTTTCCTTCCCTTCGCCTCTCTATTAATGTGCTTGGACACAGAGCTCTGTGAACAGCCAGCCTCTTTTGCAATGACCTTTTGTGTCTTGCCCTCCTTGTGCAAGGTGTCAATGGTCGTCTTTTGGACAACTGTCAAGTCAGCAGTCTTCCCCATGATTGTGTAGCCTACAGAACTAGACTGAGAGACCATTTAAAGGCCTTTGCAGGTGTTTTGAGTTAATTAGCTGATTAGAGAGTGGCACCAGGTGTCTTCAATATTGAACCTTTTCACAATATTCTAATTTTCTGAGATACTGAATTTGGGGTTTTCATTAGTTGTCAGTTATAATCATCAAAATGAAAAGAAATAAACACTTGAAATATATCAGTCTGTGTGGAATGAATGTATACATTATACAAGTTTCACTTTTTGAATGGAATTAGTGAAATAAATCAACTTTTTGATGATATTCTAATGATATGACCAGCACTTGTGTATGTATATATATATATTTGGACCACTCAGCAGCAGTCCAGTCCTTTTTGAAGGACTTAAAAATATATATATATATTAGTGGTGGGCCGTTATCGGCGTTAACGTGCTGCGTTAACGTGAGACTCTTATCGGCGATAAAAAAAATATCGCCGTTAATCTATTCTCAAAGTTGGGTTGGGAGCTGGGTCTATACTACGCAAGCTATGATGACTTTCACCCTGATATTTTAGCGCGGATGTATACCTAGCCGAATTGCACTGTAGGGGGCGAGAACGAGTCTTCGAACTAGAGGCTCGCAGTCCGTGATGGACAGATTGTTAACGGCTGGTCTGTGTGGTAATACAATCGGGCAGGACATCCAAACGCTCACCTATCATTCATCAACCTCAAATATGGCTTTTCATCTGAAAGATGTATGTAGTAGCAACTTTACATGGCCGCTCAATATGATGTTAACCTAGAGAAATGTGCGCTATTGAAGTGTTTGTGTGGAAGCGCGTTTGCTGCAGGACAGGCTCCGGTGCGTTCACTTGCTCTTACATCACCGTCATTTTTGGTCATACAGATCAAAGTAGCCTAATACATCTTTCGAATCTGTAAAGACTCTACGTTTATTTGTGTGCACTCAGAATAACAACGAAACGTTGCGCTTTTAAGCAAACAGGATGCGCTTTAGGTCTCATGTGAACTTGAGCGAGAAACTTAGAAACTCCGTCTTTGAAAAATATATCTATAGAGAGTGAAATGTCTAAAAAATAAAAATAGAAGACGTGTGTGTTAGCATGGATGATTTACATGAAATTTAATCTGTGCATAAGATGGCTTTCAGTTCAATATAATAACAAAAAACGACATTTTGGGTTTTTATTCAACTAATAAGGTGGGCACGCTGTGATCTGTACTATATTTTTACTGTAATTGACAGTTATCGGCAAAAAAAACAAAAACAACAACACGGGAGTGGGAGGGAATGGGAGTCATTCTTCCGGGAGTGGAACGGGATTTTCCTCCAGTTTTTTCGTGGGATTGGGACGGGAAGAGATTAAAGTTTGTGATGCATTTTGGAAACAGGAGATGAGCCCCTGGTCTAATGCGCCACCTGGCTTGAGAAACCCGTTCTCAAAGACTTACTTTTAGTCATTATTTGGGTAGCACACATATTCTGAATGCCTTCGGCAGAATTCAAATGAGCCATTTTAATCTAGAATTATCTAGATTAATTCCAAAATTAATCTAGATTAATCTAGATTAAAAAAATTAATCTATGCCCACCTCTAATATATATATATTATTTTTTTCCCAAAAAAATGTATAAATAAAACAACGGTTATTGGAGTAAAAAAGTATTTTATACATACATTTTTTTTAGTCTATAAATATAATAACAAGAATATCTGTAAAATGCTGTACAAGGAATGCAGGTAAATTAGTTTATTCTAACCAAGCTCCTCTAACAGTGATTTTAAGTGTTAAAAAGTCTCTTCAACTTTGAAAGATCCAGTTATTAGTTTTTCCTCAAAAGCGCTAACTCTATAAGCCTGGTACCTTATAAACATAACAGAAAAACTTTTATAAAAGTCACAAAAGTTGCTCAAAGTCAACCCAATTAAAGCTAATCATATTGAAATAAACTGAGACTAGATTCAACCTTAGACTTCAGATATGGTGCACTCATATTACGAATGGGAGAAGGTGCAACATATAGTATGGCTTAATAAGTCCTCCTGTCTTCTAAATAAAAGAGCCAAGCAGTTTTTAATATTTCAGGATTTCCCGATTTAGTCAGATAATGCCCAAAATAGCTGCCAGAGGCATCGCTAATATGGCTGCAGAGTAAGCAGTATTGTGTACGTACAAAACATGTATAGCCTGAATGTACTGTAAGTCGCTTTGGATAAAAGTATCTACTAAATGCATAAATGTAAATGTGTCTTTTCCAGAACCCAGCTACGATAACCAGAATACTCCTCAGTCACTTCAACTGGGACAAAGAGAAACTTATGGAGAGGCAAGTTATTTCACTTTATTTTACTATATTTATATGTTGTCATAAAAGTTTTGCATAGCGTGTTTAAAGGGCATTTACGATTGGTCTGTGTGCTGTTTGAAAGAGCAACATTTAAATGTTTCAGGTACTTTGATGGAAATCTGGACAAGTTGTTTTCAGAGTGCCATGTCATAAACCCCAGTAAAAAGCCCAAAACGCGACTAATGAGCACACGCTCCTCCAGTCTGGATTTGCCCTGCCAGATCTGCTATCTCAACTATCCAAACTCGGTCAGTGTCACTTGTTAATGACTGATGCTGAATCTTCATCAGTTCCTTAGAAAGGCCTGTGATAACAAAACTGAAGTCCATTGAAGTGACTCAGTTTGCACAACTTGGTGACTTATTTGGTAGGAATGTGTTTCCTTTTCTAGTATTTCACAGGTCTTGAATGTGGACACAAGTTCTGTACACAGTGCTGGGGCGACTACTTAACCACCAAAATCATTGAGGAAGGGATGGGACAGGTGGGCTCCTGTTCAGCTCCTTGCTATCTGATGTTATAATCAGATTCCCTTCTTAATGCTTATTTTTCCTTTTGTTCTTCCAGACCATCTCATGTCCTGCTCACAGCTGTGATATTTTGGTTGACGATAACACCGTTATGTAAGTGCTTTGGGTAATTTAGCGTGTTTATTTGAACATTTTTGCTCTATTTTTTATTGAAATAAATGTTATGGGTTATTTTGTAGGCGACTGATCACAGATTCTAAAGTGAAGTTGAAGTATCAACATTTAATCACAAATAGTTTTGTAGAGGTAAGAAGTTCTTCATTTTTGTTGCATAATTGTTTAAAATGCTATTGACTTGCTTGCTTGCAACTCCATGAATTAGCTGGATAGAGATATCAAATAATAATACAAAAATGTCAAATCAGTTAGCATTTGAGAATTTTAATTTAGAAAGAATCAGTTAGTTTTTTTAATAAATTTAGTAATAAGCTGTAGGAATAGTTCACCCAAAGATGAAAATGTGCTCGGGCCGTGCAAGATGCTTTGTCAGGAACAGATTTGGAGAGATTTAGCATTGCATCATTAATAAAGCTGATTAAACATCTCACAATAATCCACAAGTAATCCGCACGACTCCAGTCCATCAATTAACGTCTTATGATGTGAGAAGCTGCATGTTTGTAATTAAACAAATCATTAAGACGTTTCAAACTTCAAACCGTTGCTTCCGGCTAAAACAAATATAAAAAAGAGTCCTCTATCCATAATATTGAATAAAAATCATCAGCTCGTCTGAATCAGGAGAGAAATATGCACAGATCAAGCATTGTTTACCAGTAAAAACTGTCCAAAACCTTTTTTTTACTGGAGGATTTTAGACCGAAGCGACAGTTTAAAGTAAATAACATCTTAATGATGGATTTGTTTCTTACAAACTTGCATCTTTTCAATTCACACGACATTAACTGATGGACTGGAGTTATGAGGAATACCTCTGGATTATTGTGATGTTTTTATCAGCCGTTTGACTCTCATTTTGACGGCACCCATTCACTGCAGAACATCACCATTGGTCAACAAGTGATGTAATGCTACATTTCTCCAAATCTGTTACGATTAAAAAACGAATTCCTCTACATCTCGGACAGCCTGAGAGTGAGTGTATTCTCAGACTATTGTAATTATTGGGTGAACTGTTGCTTTCACGGTTTGCTAACTAACTTGTGTTCAAGGCTTCTTTTATTACTCAGAAAATATCAATATATTAACCGATCTGGTGCTAATTCTAAACATCATGTATGGTTTCTTTATGGTTAAGCTTAAGAACGGTTTGCTATATGACATTTATTTAAATACCGGACGTGTATATATTTGTAACAGCGTCTGTCTGCAGTGAACGGTGTTGTCTCTCTGCTCTTCTACAGTGTAACAGACTGTTGAGATGGTGTCCAGCTCCTGACTGCCATCATGTGATCAAAGTTCAGTATGCTGATGCCAAACCAGTTCGCTGCAAATGTGGGAGACAGTTCTGGTAAGAGTCTGATGCAGAATGCAGTGGATCAGTGTTCGTTTAAACCGTTTGTTCTGCTGTGCACACTTTTCTGTCTTTATTGACTCAACATCAGCTGTGTGCTGTTATTTTTCATATGTACGAAAAAATTACAGCATATGGCTTTGGAATTACATGAGGGGAAGTAAGTAATGACAGTATTTACATTTTTTTAATTACTTTTTTTTTTTTTTTTCAATAAATAGTTTCAACTGTGGAGAGAACTGGCATGATCCTGTTAAATGCAAGGTATGTTAGCATCACGAGGCACTCATTGTCATGTTAGCATTAGGCACTCATTTTTAGGTTAGATTATTTCCATTGTTAAAATGAATATTATTAGATTAGATTAGTCCTGAGATGTTTTCCTTTTCTTTAATCATATTTCTACTCTTCAAGTGGTTGAGGAAGTGGATAAAGAAGTGTGATGATGACAGTGAAACATCCAACTGGATTTCAGCTAATACCAAGGTACACCCATAAACACTCAGATGAGATCTATGAAGATATTCGGTTCGCTTGATATCATTTATTATTTATTTATTGTGATGAAGAGAAAGTTATTCTACTGTAAGTCCATACCTTCTCCAGAGAAAAAAGGGCATTGTTTAACTTTGTTACACAGGTTTGGCCATTTGTTTAACAAATGTATTCACATTTATTTGACTGGCAATAACAGACATGCAGGACAAAAGAGTCAAGTATAGAAAGTGTGCTTTAGTCAATACTTGTGTGTGTGTGTGTGTGTATATATAAATACATTTTTAAATCAGCAGCATGCCACAAATGATCAGTAAAGATGTCAATAAACCCAAATTATACCTTTAGTTCATTTGGGTGTTGCTGTTTTTCTTAGGAATGTCCCAAATGTCATGTGACCATTGAAAAAGACGGCGGCTGTAATCACATGGTGTGTCGAAACCAGAGTTGTAAAGCGGAGTTCTGCTGGGTTTGTCTCGGCCCTTGGGAACCACACGGCTCTGCTTGGTGAGTCTGCTTTACCTCTTATCAATGCTTGTGTTGTCATATACTCGTGGAATAACATCTACATATCACACTGATTACAGGTACAACTGCAATCGCTACAATGAAGATGATGCAAAGGCAGCCAGAGATGCTCAAGAGGTACTTGAGGATTATTCAACCCAACATCTGTCCTCCTTTATCTATCAAGGAGACTCAAATAAGCTCTTGCAGTACAAGCAATGGCCTGTAACTGTTGTTCTCTTTGGAATGAATGTATTTTATCCATGTCACAGAGATCTCGTGCAGCCCTGCAGCGCTACCTCTTCTACTGCAACCGCTACATGAACCACATGCAGAGTCTGCGCTTCGAGCACAAGTTATACGCGCAGGTGAAGCAGAAGATGGAGGAGATGCAGCAGCACAACATGTCGTGGATCGAGGTGCAGTTCCTGAAGAAGGCCGTGGATGTGCTGTGCCAGTGTCGCTCCACGCTCATGTTCACCTACGTCTTTGCCTTCTACCTCAAAAAGAACAACCAGTCCATCATTTTCGAGGTGAGGCGGAATCAAGTTTTTTTTTTTTTTTTGCACAACCCCATGTAGTAGTGTTTTATAGCTGCAAAAATAATGACTATTTTTGGACAGGTTTCCATAACACTCCAACTGTCTGCTGTTGGTGGGACTAACATTCAAACTTCATTTTTTATAGCATTACACTGTTTACACTCGGAGAAATCAACACACTGATGTGTCACTGCTGTTTTTCCAGAACAATCAGGCCGATCTGGAGAACGCTACAGAGGTGCTCTCGGGTTATCTAGAGCGAGATATCTCCCAGGATTGTTTGCAAGATATTAAACAGAAAGTGCAGGATAAGTACAGGTGAGAAATTGATCCAGAATCACAATACTGTTGTGTTTTTCTTCCCTATATGCATGAAATTGATATTGTATTGTTAACTGCAGCTTGTATAATTTTTGCAGTGCAGTTATTATTTTATATATAGTATATTTTTTTGTTATAGTATTTGTTTTTTATGAATAAAATACTTTGTTTTAATTTTAAGTTTTAGTAATTGTATGTTCTTTTGTCTTTTTTTATATATTTCTGTTTAGCTTGAATTACTTTTTATTTCAGTATTAAGTTTAAATGCACTTTTTAATTATTGTTTTGTAGTGAACAATTTTTGAATCCGACACATTGGGTGAATTCTGGAGACAGTTGAAAATTTTATTTTAAATTAACCATCATTTCTAATAAGGTTGTAGTAGTAGTTATGTAAAAATATGTATTTATATATTTAAAAAAAATATTAAATAAATATGCATTTATAAAAAAATATTTAAATAATTTGACAGTTGTATAGAAAACCCTAATTATGATTATTAACCCTAATTATTCTAATTATAAATAATGAATGCAATGACTCCAAAATAATTGTTTTGCTTTTATATAATGCACACTGATCTGTACCTGCGGACTCAACATCTGTTACAGTGAATTACAGAAGATGTTGGTTCATCTTAGTTAGGCCATGTAAGCAGTTTATTAATCAGCCAGCATCCAAAAGGAGAATCTAGAAAATTGTAAATATTTAAAAAAACTATTGTCACATTGTGTACAGTGATATTTAGGATAAACAATAGTACAATTACATTTGCATCCATGTGAATTTTTAATGTTCAAATGCATTGACAGTTGAGCATCTTACTGGCTTTTAACATAATATATTTAGTATGGTCAAACCTGGATATTTTCATGTGCAGAGTTGATTATCTAATCTGAAAACAGAAGTTCTGGAGCATCCGTCGCACAAACCCGTTTTATCTCTATATTCTCCAGTGAAAGTGTCCTTACAGAAAACGATCTGCTTTTAATGCTTTAACTCGATATGAAATGGGGGACATTGTTAAAAGGTTCCTGTGAGAAATGTGTTGAGCGCTGCTCATGTTTGAGGACTTCCCTGCGTTTCTCCTTCTGTGTAGATACTGTGAGAGCCGGCGGCGAGTGCTGCTGCAGCACGTTCACGAGGGCTATGAGAAAGACTTGTGGGAGTACATTGAAGACTGAGCAGAACTACTGCGAACGCGCTGTGGTCTCCAGTCGGCCATCACCGCAGACCCTCTCCATGCATCCTTTTTACGTGACGTCTGGATTTTTGTTTTTTAGAGTTTGTTCATTTGACTGAAATAAAAGGTAGAATATTCAAATAAAACTCTTACGTCAGTATTGCAGTCTGTAAGAGTTGATTGTCAAAACGGCACGGAAATGTGCTCCATTCTCCAAGCTTTCTGTGGAGACTCTTCAGTAGTCTGTTTTTTTTTTTAGTGCTTTTTGTCTGAAGTTGTTTTATAGTTGGAGTTGAGATGGACTTGTCTCAAGCAAAGCTTTACAGGTCTGAGTCATGCAGAGTGTGTTGTGTTTTGGGAATGCTTGGTTGGGTGGCTTTATGCAGAAGTGTGTATTTCAAGCTGTAAAGGCACACATGCATGGAACACCGAGTGGGATGCATCTTTTATTTTATTTTTGGAAAAAATATTTATTCTTTACAGATATTCAAGAATGTGTTTTAAACCGCATGAGAAGAGGCCACGTGACATTTTTGCCTCGTGTTTTTTTGCTGGAGGATAAGAACCTTTCCAGAGCGTTGCACACCTGAATCAGAGACATAGTAACAGCAGGGTAACAGTAGCCTTAATTACATCCAAGGATAAAAGTAGAAGTGCATGAATCTTACACAGAAATATCTGGGTCATTTTTCACCCCAAAATGGGAAAAAAATAAAGCATATTATGCATAAAGGAAATGACGCCTGTTTTTAGAACCAGCTGGATTGTTTGCATCGTTTAATTAATATAGTTTTCTTTGTTTTTGAGGTGAAATATGACCCAGAAATGTTCTGACCGTTTACATGAGATTCAACCTATTGATCTCAGTCAAATGCAGATCTGGTTGTGGAGATGTTAGGTGTTTGGTTTGAGCTAAGATCGACTGGAACATCCACTCACTTCTTTTTATGAACCATCTGGTCTTAGTTGATGTTTATCTCTTTATGACCGCTGTTATAGCGAACACACTACCAGATGTTCCCTGAGAGAGAACCTGAGTGACATTCACTCACTAACAACTAAAGTCTCAAATACTTTGACCTGTTTGTCCTTTTCTTTTTTAAATGTATGCACCTTTTGTAGTGCGAGAGGAGGCAGATGATATATTGAAAGCACTGTTGTATTTCTGTACGTGACTGCCAGGTGGTTCCGAGGCTTACTGGTACTGACTGTCCAGCACTATGAGGAGTAGATGAAACCGAAACGCTGCATAGTCAAGCCTGGCTGTGATGAGCAGAAGTTGGCAAATATGAGCGCTGTGTTTACACTAATATCAGAAATGGAGAGAGAGATCGAGCTCAGTACAGTATGTGACGCTCGTTATGTTATTCTAATTTTTCTTACTCTCACGTCTCCTTTCTGTCGGTCATTTCCTCGCCCCGTTTGAATGCATGTAATCATTCTCAGTGCGTCTGAACTGGGTTTGTCGGGTAGTTTACAGCCGCCTCTAATCATTCTAATGTCACATTTTATGGCCTTCATGACTGGCTCTTGGAATTTGTGCTCATGTTTTATTAATCCATCATTGGAAAAGAAAAAACAACTGAGAAACAGCAGTGTTGCTTGTGCTGACAGATGAGATTTGTTTTCACCAAAGTATGAATATATATGAATTAAAAGTGATTTTGAGAAATGTTCATACGGTGGCTTTCCTGTGTTATAACCATTCTTATAAAAATGTCCTATTTAAATAAATCTCATTCAAAAACATTTGGGTGAACTCATTCTTTCATTCGATGCGTCCTGGAATTTGTCAGTCAAAAATATTTGTCATGTCATACTGCTCAATATATTAATTTCAATAATTTGTTAATCTTTAAATTTACTATATATCTATATGTATCTAATTGGCTATTTTTTGTATGTTAATTACATTGTGAACTTCAAAATGTATTTTTTTAGGGTTGAAAATATACAAATATTAAATTCTGAATATGATAAAATGTTATTATTTGTGTAATAATATAAAGTCTGCTGTAGTAATAATGGTAACAATTACTATTAATATCGCATTGTTTGCTGTAATAATTATAATAATAGCAATATATTAATGTTTATGATTATTATACTGAATACATATTACTTTATTTCTATAATATATAATGAAAGGTTCACTGATTACAAGAATATATTTGCAATAATAATTTCTAAATTATTATACTGTTTAAATATTTTTTAAATTCTAATATATAAAGTTATTTTTTGATTGTGCTCTTAGTGTGAATGAGCCTAAAATATAGTAAAAGGTGTCAAATCCATGAATGCATGCTATCGTGTTACCATGCAGTTTCTATGAACAGATACATCTGAAGGAGCAGTAGAGGGCGCGAGAAACATACAGGAGGGTCTTTGTGTGCTTCCCCTGTCCTCTGTGCGGGTTCACATCCGTGCAAGATTCACAGCACATCATTATAACACACGCATGCTCGCAAGTATAGAAGGAAGACATTCACGTGAAGATTTCCACATTCTTTAAAGCAACAAATACATAGAAAAGCTATAATGCATCTCTAGATTTAATATGAACTGCCATGTTGTTTCTCTGTGAAACAGGAACTCCACCCTCTTCACACTCTCTAAGCGAAGCCACATAGCATATTACTGAAATATTAACTTCAACCACTGCACTGGTATATCACCATATGACTTCCTCTTGTGTGGTGCTCGTAATGCAGTGAACAATAATGCTGGTTTTGTGCAAGTATGCATTTAAAAAAGGCCCAGCTACCAGAGAGCCATCCATCAGATGAACTCTGAAATACTCTAGAAAAGAAACCTGAGGCTAAATACAAAGCTCTGTGGGTTAAACACGGTGTAGGGGAATAGTGTGTGGTTTGAGTGGTGTGGCAGATGCAGCACTGCTAGGTTATATGGGGGGGGGGGGGGGACTCTGTAAGTAAATGTTTTATTTAGTTTTAGCTGCATATTTATGCTTAAAGCTACTTAAGTATCAGAAAAGTGCACAAGATTTTGACCGACTTGTACTAAGTGAGTAAAGGCCCATTTGGTCTGATGACATTTGCAAACCAGAAAGCAATATCCCCATCTTGTACAAAGATCAAGACAAAAAAAATACTCTGACAATTTTATTTGATCAACACCTCAGACCTACGTGAAACAGAAACTGAGTGGTCGTCTTTATAAATAGCAGGTGAAGTGGGTAAGTGAAAAATGCTGGTTGCCACATAAAAATGTTCAGTGCTCACTGGGGTCACAATCTTTCATAAAAAAGCCCCTCATTCCCTCCACCTGTCATTGTGTTTGTGATGTGATGTACGATTATTAGGAAACTGTTGCATCCTCTACTCGGTTATGACACACATGATGTGCTCCTCCACACCCCCAGGAAGTGCAACATCTCTGCAGAGACACTCGTGCATCATGGAGAAGTCTACATTAAGTGTTTAGTGTTCCTGTGGCTCAGTGGTAGAGCAGTGCAGAAGGTTGTGGGTTCGATTCCAAGGGAACACATATACTGACAAAACATGTATAGTCCTGAGCTTTGGATAAAAGCGTCTGCTAAATATGTAATTGTTATACTTTACCCGAGTTTACTACACTATATGAGCATCATGCAAAAGTACTTTCTCTATCAGTGTTTATTAATAAACTATTCACAAACTATTTAATATATGTCAGTATTACATCTATATTTTCCTCTTGTTTTACTTGTATAGATATATTTATACTTGCATAGCATATGTAGTTATACTAGTTGTGCTAGTTTACTTCGCATTTGCATCATGCAAACACATGTATGCTTCGTGAGAATGTTATTTACACCCTTTTGTTACCTCTGACACTCGTTTTGTTATTTGTCATTGTTTGTTTTCATAGACATCCTAATATTACAAAATCTGTGAATTCAAATGGAGGGTCTTAAAGGGATAGTTCACCCAAAATGAAAGTGCTGTCATTATTTACTCACTGTTGAACACAAAAGAAGATATTTAGAAGAATGTTGGTAATCAAAAAGTTGACGGTAGACCACTGACTGATTCAAAATATCTTCTTTATTTATATTTACCATAACACCTTTTCTCTACGGAAGCCTGTTTCTGTCAAAAATAAATATATATATATATATATATATATATAAGTAAAAAGAAAGAAAAAGGCCTATGTAGGTAATATCTCGCAATTTTGTGTTTATATAAAAGTCAGAATTGTGAGATATAAACTCAGATTCTTGACTTTTTTTAATTCCAAGTTTACGCAAATAACTTTTTTTTCTGAGTTGCCAGTACATCTTGCAATCCTGTTTTTCTTTTCTTAGAATTCTGAGTTGACCTTTTCGCAGTTTGTATCTCGCAAGTCTGACTCTTTTACCTTGCAATACTCACTTTCGGAATTGTGAGAAGAAAAAAAAGAATTTTGAGAGAAAAAGGCGGAAGGCCTTCTCAAACATCGCGTGACCTCATAGAGGTAACCATGGCAACAGTAGTTTTTAGTTAATTTTAGGAGGGAGGGAACACTGAAAAAACAGAAATACTGTCACTAATCAAGTCATTGCAGATCTAAATCTAATTTATCACAAAAGACTTTGTGTTGTGCATGCAACGCCTTTAAAATAATTCACGTGTTAAAGGCACAGAGAGACAAATCGGGTTGCGTGAGATTACCCAAAATAGATCTATACAAATTCCATTCAAAAGTCTTTTAACTGGAAAGTCACTAGACCTCGCCAGAGTTCCTGCTAGATAGGCAGCTCGCTGTGTTTGGAGACGCGGCCGTGGTGTCTCTCTCTTGGCAGCGGCAGAGGCTTTTGGGGACTTACCGGAAACCAAAGTTTTTTTTTTTTTCAAGTCTCAAACTTTGTAACTGCTGAAAGTCGAAAGAGGAAAAGAGCAGCGAGTCCCGTTACATTTCAGCCTCGTACACAGTTCCTCGTTTTTCATCGTCATGTTGGATGTGAGAAAGTTGAGACGAAGACAGATCAACAGTTTTAACCCCAGATAAAGTCCTGCGTCGAGCGATTTCTTTTGCGGATAACGGGATCTGTGTTTTTATATCATGGAAGATGTGAGTATTTCACATATCTTTCTTTATCGCTGTACAGATGGTGTTTTAAACTTGAACTTAAGCAATCTTACTCCTGTTGCAACATCATTGGGACGTGAATGCAAAACTGACTTGACTTTAACTTCGGCTTATCAGTGCTGATACTGTTATTCTTTCTCGTGCCTGCAGGAACTGAGTGTATTGAAATGCTGGGTTGCATCACTTGTTTATTTGAAGCGT
The DNA here is from genome assembly GCA_027422435.1 of Schizopygopsis pylzovi. Taxonomy (NCBI): domain Eukaryota; kingdom Metazoa; phylum Chordata; class Actinopteri; order Cypriniformes; family Cyprinidae; genus Schizopygopsis; species Schizopygopsis pylzovi. The sequence continues at coordinate 6,863,759 of CM049819.1, forward strand.
CTTTTGTGCACTGACATTAAACTCGTCGTGAAATCCAACAGAATCAGTCTTAGTTAAGATTCAAGAACTATTAATACTCTGTTCATCAGATCGAGGTGATGTAGCTTTAGATCGGCACCAGGAAGTGAAGCAGCATCCAACCCTTGTGTTTGTTAACTGTTTCGATAGATAGATAGATAGATAGATAGATAGATAGATAGATAGATAGATAGATAGAAATAGTTTTGAACATGTTCCATCCATGGGTGTATGTCTGTGTGTAGCTACATCTAGGGCGTATCTGTCTGTCTGTCTGTCTGTCTGCATCTATCTATCTATCTATCTATCTATCTATCTATCTATCTATCTATCTATCTATCTATCTATCTATCTATCTATCTATCTATCTATCTATCTGTCTGTCTGTCTGCATCTATCTGTCTGTCTGTCTGTCTCTGTCTGCCTGTCTGTCTGTCTGTCTGCGTCTGTCTGTCTGTCTGTCTGTCTGTCTCTGTCTGCCTGTCTGTCTGTCTGTCTGCATCTGTCTGTCTGTCTGTCTGTCTGTCTGTCTGTCTGTCTGTCTGTCTGTCTGTCTGTCTGTCTGCCTGTCTGTCTGTCTGTCTGTCTGCCTGCCTGTCTGTCTGTCTGTCTGTCTGTCTGCGTCTGTCTGTCTGTCTGTCTGTCTGTCTGTCTGTCTGTCTGTCTGTCTGTCTGTCTGCCTGCCTGTCTGTCTGTCTGTCTGTCTGCATCTGTCTGCATCTGTCTGTCTGTCTGTCTGCATCTGTCTGTCTGTCTGTCTGACTGTGTCTATCTATCTGTCTGTCTGCATCTGCCTGTCTGTGTCTATCTGTCTGTCTGTCTGTCTGTCTGCATCTGTCTGTCTGTGTCTATCTGTCTGTCTGTCTGTCTGTCTGCATCTGTCTGTCTGTCTGTCTGCATCTGTCTGTCTGTCTGTCTGTCTGTCTGCATCTGTCTGTCTGTCTCTCTGTCTGTCTGTCTGTCTGCATCTATCTGTCTGTCTGTGTCTATCTATCTGTCTATCTATGTCTATCTTTCTGTCGATCTATCGTAGGGCTGGGCGATATGGCCCAAAAAATTATCACGATAATTATTTTCATATCAGTCGATATCGATAATTATCACGATAAATGTCAAATCTTTATTTCTTTCAAGTTTAAAGCCAGATTTTTGCTCCAAAGTGAAAGTTTTAGAAACCAGACCATTAATTTTCCTTAACACAATAATTATCTAAATAGATATGTATTTCTTAGTTTCTGCATGTTCTAATGAGTTGATATTGTGTCAAATCAAGAAACCGGTTTGGGTTGCCTCATAATATGAATGATAATAATATCACTTTTGTGTCTCTTAGAAATACACATTTGATCGTAGCTTGAGTTAGGATGCAGTAACATCTTTACATCAGTAACATCTGTAGCAACCTCAGTTTTATATGGTATAATGTATTCTGACCAAGTTTTTATTTTTATTAAGCATTGGTCTCCTATATAGCATACATTTAAATAATGATAAACAGTTAAAACCACACATATAGCACCTCAATAACATGGTCAAAATATAACTAAATGGTTTTTAAGTAGTTTATTTGTATGAAAGACAGTAGTCTAAAACCATTCAGTATAATGCACACATGCTATAGCTGCCTTAACCACACATACTTACTATAATTATATACCATTACTCCTGGAATAATATTAAATGTGAATATCCCACATTTCTGCCACAATACCATAGTGCAGTGAATGTTACTACAGTAAATACATGGTAAATAATGGCGATGTGCATATTGAAAAGCCTTCTGACTGTCTCGTTGCACAGTGTTTCTCATGTTCGCCTTGTGTTCTCACATTAGGCGTGTTCGACTTAAAGCGGCGCTGCACAGAATGGTCAGTGTAAGACATCAAAGTACCGCGAGAGCGATAAGAGCAGATGAAACCTATGCTTTCGAATGGCTCTCGCGTTACTTTGATGTCTTACACTGACCATTCTGTGCAGCGCCGCTTTAAGTCGAACACGCCTACTGACTGGATCTCACAGCACTGCTTAGTGTTCACGTGACCGAATAAACGCATCTGCTCTAGTGAGCTCGTGCCGCCCGGCAGTTTGAACTGTGATCCGAGCGGATAAACGGTCCGTGTGGCGCGATTCAAATGAGTCACGTGGTTTCGTTCCGCTTTTGGCGCATAAACACTATATCGAACATTTTTCGAACTTTTCATATCGTTTTAGAGGAAAATTATATCGTGATAATTATCGTTATCGAATTATCGCCCAGCCCTAATCTATCGTCTATCTATCTGTCTGTCTGTCTGTCTGCTTCCGTCTATCCGTCTATCTATGTCTATCTTTCTGTCGATCTATCGTCTATCTATCTGTCTATAAACATAGATTTCCGTGAAAAGATCCTCTTACTATGTGAGGCAGTAGTTTCAGGAAATGCTCGCTGAAATGAGGAAGTGACATTGGTCAGTGGTGCTGGAAGGCAGAGCTGAAAAGCCACACTGTTAATATTTAGTGCACACAGACACAGCTAGAGTCTTTATTGAGCTTTGATAAGACGACATTAGCATGCCGTCTCGACAGAAGTATCTGAAGTTGAAATGTGAATCGAGATGAATAGCGACAGATGTTTGTGTCAAGGAATCCATTTGTGCCTGAATGGCCTTCTCAAATCTGGCCTGTTCCTGCAGAGTTTAGCTCTAACCCTGATCAAACACACCTGAGCATGCTAATCAGAGTCTTCAAGATCATTAGAAAATCACAGGTAGGTGAGATTGATCAGGGCTGGAGCTAAACTCTGCAGCAGATTGGCCCTCCAGGGAAAGATTTGAGGAACCCTGGTGTACATCACGGCCAATTTGATGCCGCATTTATCTGAACATAATGACAGCATGGAAAAAACACCCAATTTAATGTGATGTTAACACAAAGAGCAGCTGTTGTGTTCACAGTACATTTGGGTTGTTGTGAGGCTGCATCTGTGGTTTACAAACTTCAGAGAGCCATGAAAATGTTCTCTTATGAAGATCACCCAGTGTTTACCTCCTAATGAAGCGCTTAATGAGGCTGCCCTCGTCTTTTCAGCTGGTCATAAACTTGTAAAAGCATCAGCAGTAAAAGAGAGCTTGTGTGCCATTTTTGTAGTCATTTATCTTTTCACTTTTAGCGTAACGTCTGCATCTCTGCAGCTGGTTCTGGTGAAGATCCATCTACTTACACAAGCAAGTATACCAAGCACAGTTCCTTTTGTTTTTACGAGACATTTATTGGCTGGTAAACAGTGGTGGGTGTAATGCATTACTAGGTAATTAATTACTCTTCCCTATTAAAAAGTAAAGTAAGGATTACTTTTTTCTGTAATTTAAATAGTTACTAAATACTGTATGGACTATAGAACAATTCAGTGTATTTAACATCAGAATCTATCATCTAATGTTGAAATGTATGTTTTTAATGTAACCTTTGGTCAGTTAGGAATAATTTATGCAATTTTTAATTGATTTGGAAAAACAGTTTCATGTCTATCGTTGTATTGTTCAACTAGTCCAAGGTTGAAATGGGATTTAGAAGGTAATGCAATAAGTAACGTGGTACTTTTTAGAGAGAGTAATTAGTACAGTAATTAATTAGTAATCTAATTACACTGTTAAGATGTAATTAGCAGCAAGTAATTCATTACTTTTTTAGAGTAACATATGACCTTAATATCACCATAAAAGGAAAAAAACTCGTTCAAAAACTTGCACAACAGCATAAAAATGAATGAGCAGAAATATTTGTAGCATTTGGAAATCTGTTTGTCCAAAAATAACACACTGCCAATCAAATGTTTCTATACAGCAAGACATTTATATTTTACTTAGCAAGGGTGCTAAATATGTATTGTATATTACGTCTAAAAAACTTTTATAATGTTACAAAAAAATTGTGCAAAAAAGTATCACAGTTTACACAAAAATATATTAAGCAGCATAAATGTTTTCAACATTGATAATAATCATAAATGTTTCTTGAGCAGCAAATCAGCATATTATTATGATTTCTGAAGATCATGTGACACTGAAGACTGGAGTAATGATGCTGAAAATACAGCTTTGATCACAGGAATAAATTACATTTTGCAATACATTATAATAGAAAACAGTTATTTGAAATTGCAATAATATTACTGTATTTGTATCAAATAAATGCAGCTTTGGTGAGCATAAGAGACATTAAAACATTATTTGTAAAACATCAAAAGTCTCACTTCTGAATGGTAGTGTGTGTAATATGTATGTTTCATCCAGAAAGCACAATGCTCATGGATAGTGTATTTGCTGCTCTGGAAATGTCTGTGTGCAGCATGCATCGGACGGTCAGTGAATGGACCGGGGGTGGTCTGTCTGAAGCTGAGAGCGACCCGTTGTTTGCTGTCTTGCTCGAGGTTACATCGGTCAAAGCTCATGGCTATTTCCTTGAAGGACTCAAACCAGAAACTCTTACGCTCTGGCCCTGAGTTTACGCCACACTATGCTCCCACCGTGCATTCTAATGGATTCTTCCTTTATTAGGAGTGACCTGATTTCACATTGACCAGTGTCCCTTCTCTACCCTGTTTGTTCAAATCTAGCGGTAAGAGTGTAGCAAGAATACTTCATTCCTGTAAATTCTCTAACATTGGTTATTTCCTCTTTTACACTTCTCTGCTTGGCATTCATGTTTTACACTTCCCTGATTGAGATTTTTGCAAATACACTCCAAAGATCCCGCAACAGTTGTTTAAGAGTACATGTTTCCATTTGTTTGGACAGACAGAACTATTATTGGACCGTGGAAAGTTAGATGCGTGCCATAATGTGCAGTTTGTTGCAGAGTCGAGTCGCTCTGGTCTGGGTCGCAGTGAGGTCTTGATCATAATTCATATTTAGATGTGTGGCCAGGTCAGGGCTCTGATATCTGACCTAGATGGAGCTGTGTGCATGCACGGCCTTTTGTGTGTATGTGAAACTAAACAAAGTGTGTCTCACTAAACAACCATGCAGAGTTATATGGATCTTCTACTAGATGCAGCATTAAAAAAACATTTTAAAGCATATTGTAAAAAAAACAAAAGTAAAATTTTTTTTTGTCTTGAAAGCTTAAAGGAAGCTTTATAAAAAATATTATATACAAATATATAATAATGCTACTACTAATAATACTTGTTATTATTATTATTATTATACTGTTTATATCTAGTGTTTTAATATTAATATTATATTATATATTACAGATTGTGTTTTTCTTTGTCTCATGTTAACTGCATTTAAAAACAATAATACAATTAATAATAACTGTATTAATATTATATTATAATTTGTCTTTGTCTTATGTAAACTGCCTTGAAAAGTTTAAAAGAGCTTTATAAAATTATTATTAATAGTAATATTATTATTAATAATAATTACTACTGTTACTACTAATGATCATTACTATTTTATATTATGTATTAGATATTGTTTTTATGCCTGTCTCATGTAAACTGCTTTTAAAAACAATAATATATACAATTAACAATAATGTTATTTTTATTTTTATTTGTCTTAATAAAATGACTATTCATTGTAATATTATGATTAATAATAATTATTATTACTTTAATGATATATATTACATATAGTTGTTTTATTATTATTCACTTCCTTTGAACATGTTTGTGTGCTTTTCTTGATTGCATGATCAAGTTTTGTGAAATCCAAATCTAATAATTAAATATGTATTAATTCGTCAAATCATTTCTGCTCTTGGAAAACGTTAGACACATTGTTTGGATGTTTTGGAAGGTCTTCTGCTCGGCGCTATCGCTATGCGGTTGCTAGGGTATGAGTGCGTTTCTGCATTGTTTCTAGGCCTGTTCCTTGGTGGATGTTTTTAAGTCCAAGTCAGAAAAGCCCAAACCCCAAAGACTCTGATATTCTGCTCCATGCATAGTTCAGCTGCCAAAAGAAAATCATATATCTGATCGCTTTCACAATCATGTTCATAGCACAAATGTGTGTTAACGAGTTTTGCTGGTGTAAACGACCTGAGCGAACCCTAGTATGAGCAACAGCTACACAATGAAACTTCTCGTTTCTTAAATTATCTCATCTAGCTCTGCAAGTTCCTGTTTGATCAACACGAGCTTAGCGTATGTTTTGGCTTATTTCCTGTTTTATCATGTGTTTAAAACACTTTACGCTCAGTCTCACTCTGCTCTCGTTTGCGCTCCGCGTTGTAGGTCCAAGCTGTGTTTTTTCACAATGTCCATTTTTCCGTCCCACCCAAAGTCTCTCTCCAGCGAGTGTGGTGTGTTGTGATGTGCCGTGCGCTCTGCTCCAGGTAACACACAAACAGAAGGAGAGAAACAAAGGCGCTGCGAGGGTACGAGTGACCTGGGGGTTTCCCGGACAGTGCAGTGTGAGAAAGTTGCTCTGATTATTCTGCAGGTTCTCCTCCCTCGGACAGCTGCACCTTCTCTAGCACACGCTGCTCTTTCCAAAGACCCAGTGAAAGAGGAAAAACAGCTCGATGACCCTCTAAAGAGACATCCTGAGGAATTTCCTCACATAGACTCCTGTTGAAAACTCCTGGAAACTCCACATACAGCTGCATTTTATTTGCGTTATTTAATAATTGCAAAACTTAAAGTTTTTATTTATTTTTTTTGAAGTGTATAACTATACTCGCCCGTGTCACTCTCATTGCCACGGTGGCTAGAACTAGTGTTTTTGAACATGCTCTTAAGGAATTGTGTGTGGTGCTTGGGTAATGCTAATGAGTGCATTGATATGCAGTTGCTAGGCTGTTCTAGGGGTTGCTAGGTTGTTGCTTGTCATCCCACATTCTGGCACAAATCTATATTTCAATGCAGTGTTTAATGCATTTGTATTGTTGTTAGTAATTTTTATCATTAGTAATTTATGTACTATTATAGTTTTAATTAATATTTTGACTTACCTTTTTCTTTTCAATATTTTTTTTTTATCAATTTAGTTTTGTGCTTTTGTCATTTTTATTAGTTTTTTTTTAATATTACAATTATTATTTTAGTATCTTTGATATATAGTTTTTGTTAATATTTCAAATTAGATTTTATTTTTATGTTTTATATTTCCATTTTAGTATATCGTGTGATTTTTGTCATTTTAGTTTTTTTTTATATTTCTGTAATTTGTTTTAGTTATTTATTAGTTTATTTAGATTTATTTATTTTAGTATTTCAACTTAAACTAAATAAAAATGACATTTTGCTTTAATTGGCAACTAGCTGAAATGAATAGATTTTTTTATATTTAGTTTTATTTCAGTTATGATTTATTTTATTTCAAGTAATGTTTTATTAGTTTAGTTTTAGTTAACGATAATAATTCTGATTACATTTAAAATGTTCATCTAGTTTTTCATCTATTATTTAATCTTTATTTTATATCAGATTTATTTTCATGAACAAAAATGTTTATTTTATTTAATTTTTGTTAACAATAATGCTTGCTATATAATAATACGCCTGCTTTAATGTAATGTTTAATGTTTTCTGTGGGAGAATCATAATTCTGATCACTTAAAACTTAAAATTACACTTTTAAAGTTCAGTTCTGCAGGTTCGTGATTGTTAAATCTCTAACTTTAAATTATGAAAACAGCAATTCTTTCATTAGCAAGTGCCAGTAATTACGTGCTAAATAATGCATTCAGATAAGATCCCCAAAAGTCACGAGAAGGCTGTGAAAAATGAAACCGAGTAGATGTGGAAATAAGGTGTCATCTGTGCTTTCTATTAAAACTGAAAGGTGTTGAAGGTCACATGAAACCATATGCTGGCCAAAAAATGATAGACTAGCCTAGGGGTGTGCGATATTGAAAAAAAAATGATATCTCAATATTGTTATGGATTTTTTTTTATAACGATAATTAGATGATATTTTGCCGAGTGTGTTATTGTGCTGATATCTGAATACCATGCACAGCTGCAGTTTATGATATTCTTCATATTCTGTGCTTGGTTCACATCAGCGATTAATCAATCTTTTAATTTAAGTTTAAATTAGATTTGTACCTTTTAATAAAGCCATTTTGTTTCTAAAAGTGTACATCTTTTGAGTCAAATTGTTACATTTAACCAGTCAATTAAGTTAATACACATTTAGGCTGCTCCCAAACAAATGAAACCAGTCTCATCAAAATGAATCTCTGCAGAAGCTGCATCTGAAGGTGTTTAGATGTATTCACACGCTGTTTAATGCAGCTCAGAGGGATTTAACCAGTTACAAATGCATCATGTTTTGACATTTTAAACATAAAACATTGAATAATGATATAAAAAAAAAATAAAAAAAAAAAAAATAAATTAAATCGCCAGCAGGTGGCAGCACGTCACTGTTAATAAGTGAGTCATTGCGACTGAACCGATATTATCGCAGACGATATATATCGCACACCCCTAGTCTAACGCTACATTCATCCTCCTCTTGTAGGAATGCTCTCGCTGGACTCGTGAATCCTTTCTTACTGAATTTTGTTTCACTAAGAAATGCTGATTTCCTCCTCCCTTTCCAAAACAGGGTGTGAAAGAGGAGCCAGCCAAGCCCCGAGAGGTGGCGGCCGCAGGGAAGGCCGGCTGGTTGAAGAAGTCTTCAGGGAAGTTCTTGAGCACCTACAAGGACCGCTTCATTCAGCTGGAACGAACAGTGATCGCGGTCTATGAGAACGAGGTGAGTCTGCTAAATCATGATGAAACATAGATGTGAACCACCCCGCTGTACTTTCATAATGACATGAATTTCTGAGTTTAATGTTATTGCACAAGACAAATGTTGTTTGGGGCATGATTGTATATCACTGGCAGTGCATTGGATTGTAAAGTGGTCCATCATACCATTGCTAAAATTACTTTTATTAATATCTATTTGGCTGTTGTTTAACATTGGTTTAACCATTTCATCGGCTAAAATAGATGTTTGACGTTTTGATGGAAAATGACAGCAATAGGCTTTTTCCCCCATAAGATTAATATGCATTGATGAATTAAGAAAATACTCGTTTGTGCTCGGCACATTTCTTCTAGAAAGCTTTTGTTTTGGGATGAATCATTTTTATTTCCATCCCAATTGCAAAGCAGAAAGTATTTAAATGAATTATGCATCCATGCTTCATCCAGACATTTAAAATGTATTACTTATTTTTTTAAGTACTTAGTTGTTTCACAGAATAAATAAATCCCCTTATTGTACTAAAGCTTCTACATCATATAAAGACATAACAATAAAGCAAAATCACAAAGTACAGCTTTAAGAGTTGTATATCTTTATTCACGTATCGTCAACAAAGAGCTCGAGTCATTTTCTCCACGAGGAGTTTTAGAAGAAACGTCTGAGCCGTGTCGTTTTAGTATTATTATTATAGTTGAAGTAATATTTTGAATTAGTTTTTATATATTATTTTTTTAATAATTTTAGTTGATTTATTGTCAATTTATATTCGTTTTTTAATATTTCTAATCGTATAATTAATTTTTATTTAATTTTTTGTTTTATTTTAACTGCTTAAAATTATTTAATTAAGGTGCCAAGTCAACATTCCTAATTTTCAATCGGTTTGTTTTTCATCCAATATTATACTATTTTTTTATTTCAGTTAACAAAACTGCTTTTAACAGTGTCGGTTTAATGTTATTTAATGATCATAACTCTGCATCTGAGACTAAGATAATACCAATAAATGAAATTCTGTCTCCCACCATGACTCTTTTTATGACTCTTCTTCATATGTATATCATTCACATAGTTTGCAGTGTAGTGCACATTGAATATTGTTAGTCCTCGTGCAGCGTGAACTTTCTGCTAATAATATCCTTTTGTTTTCCATGGAAGAAAGAAAGCCATACAGGTTTGAAACAATATGAGAGTGTGTAAATGATGACAGAATTTTCATATTTTGGTAAACTTTACCTTTAAATAAAACATAATTAAACTCTACTTGAATGACCTCTGAACAAGACAGTTTTCCTCTAATCCTTTTTTTCCTGTCGTGCAGGAATTGAAAACATGTCTGGAGAAACTGGACTTGGACAACTACGACACTTGCCACGAGTTAAAGAGTCCTTTCAAGAAGAAACACAGACTGGTACTAATACAAAGCCCCAAGCGTGGTAACAAGGTAATAATTAACATTTCATCGCTGCACCACGTCAAGTCAAATATATCAGTCTCCCATTCCCTTTGTGTGTGATATAAAGAGTGGCTCACATTAGGATGACAATGCAATACACAGTCGTCGATGGCTGGCTTGCAGGCGTGACGTCAGTAGTTCAATATGGCATGCACTAGAAGCACACTAGCTCATTGTACTGAGTCTAATGAATCCAACACGTTTCTGAACGGACACATGACCAATGATGAGCCAATTACTTATTCTCTGTGACACTTTCAAAGTTGCTTTAAATAATAGCAGAAGATGTGTGTGAAAGGTCGCCTATGGCATGCGTGGTGTTTTTCCTTTAAGCTTGGAGTCAAATATTGCAACACTTGTATAACATTTGAGATAAAAAATGATAAACATCCTGTGTTACATGTCTTCACCCAGGGTTGTTTATACTTTATCATGGGTTGGTAATACACGATATAAACCTTTGCCACTGTACCTGTACTTTAGTCTAATAACGCAGGTTTAAAAATGTTGCTGACTTTGTTAAAAGTGTCCTTTACTCAGGTTAAAAAAGATAAGTGTGAAACGCAAGTCAACCTTTAGCAAGGCATCGTTTCCTGTCCTAGTGTTTCTATATTCAAAAACGCAGAGGCAAGATTTCCTGTAGAACTAAGCAAATACTTGTGGTATATCAAAACAGCCACAAACCATATTTCTTTCACTTTCTGGTGAAAAGTGGATTTTCCTCTGTAGACTATATGCAGTGTCAAAATATAGTCACGGATGAATAAAGATGATTGAGACGATAAAAGGAAAACACGTGTTCTAAATGTTTTATTTAATGTAATATTTGTTTTAATGTTGGTTTTTAAAGAAATGTTGATTTAATGACTCTAAAAAAGACAAGTAAAATAAGAAAATATTTTTTTTACATACCAGTGTTTATATTCTATTCTATTATTTATTAATATTTTGTATTCACTTTTATTTTTCAAATTTTAAAGTAGTTTTTAATTGTAATTTTTTTAGGTTGTTAAATCCTTTATTTCAGCTTTAGTCATTTTAATATTTCAGATTAAACTTGATGAAGCAAGTTTTAGTTGTTCATCTAATATATAGGTATCTATTGTCAAATATCCTGAATTTTTGAATCATGTATAAAATGTAAATGTTCTAGTTATCCGTCTGAGATCTGTCAACCACAAGCACTCTCATCATCACAATGTCATAAGTTCAAATGAGCTGATATTTTGAATGGACTTAATGACCTTGACACACTGGCAGGATTATAATAAGAATTTGTATAACTCGTATTTTTTAATAAATAATGATTGTTTTTATTTCAATCCTTTAATGGCAGTTCCAGTTTCACCAACATATAATCTTTGATCTTAAGCTCCACAAAAATGCATTTTAATTCATAAATTGAAAGCAAATTAATAATAGAAGAGGTGTATTGAAATCATTGTCTGTATGGACTGTATTTTTAATGTATGTTTGAAAATTAATAGACACTTTAAAAGGAGCATCATGTCATTGACCCAGATACAGTTTTAAGGGCGTGCACTTTTATAAAATGTATAAGCATTCAGAGTCTTCTTGTTCTGCTGTGAAATATTGTTGAGATTAGACCGCTGGATTATTTTACCGTCAAACCCTTGTTTACTGACGCTTTAGAGTTGATGGTAAATGATGACTTCATCCTGAGGAGTGTGTACTGAATTGCACATGATATGTCATAACTTTTGGACACACACACACACACACACACACACACACACACACACACACACACAGTGTGTGTCCTACTGCTCCATGAGCTCATAATCTATTACAAACTAATCTATTCTTTACCCGGTGGTATATTTCCTTGGAATAGTCTGTATATATGACTTATTAAATGTACACTATAACACTGAATCCAGAGTCTTGGAGGTGGGGAGAGGACTTGAGAAATGCGGAAGATACCTAACAGGCGAAATATGCATTATTACTAACAGATGACGAGAGCGAAGCGTTGGCGAACTGCAAAGAGCTCAGCAGATGTCAAGAGACTTCTCTAGAGGAGAAAGTGTGTGTGTGTGTGTGTGTGTAAAGAGCAGCCAGGCCATGTCACTTTTTCCGCTCCTCAATACTGTGACCAGCCAGCTGAATGAGTCAGACACCACAGATCACTGTTTTATTTCATAACTAAACCTCACGTACTATACTTCTTCAAAATGAAAGGGATTCCAAACCCTCCTGTTACACATATTTTAGACACCCTACTGTAAGAACATCAATCTTTTATTTGTTTAAGGGTGAAGTGCACTTCGGAGACTCGCGCTGAGTCTGGCGATATACAGGATGCTAGACACACTTATATAAACCTAACTGAACAATGGGACATCCTACGGACTAATGACTCTGTATTTTCCCGTTTCATTTTAATGAAGTTTCAAAACCGAAACTGGATCTTTAATATACTGCACTGAATGTAATTGTTTAAAGGTGGTCTGGCGGGTAAAGCTTGTGATGCAGAATAATACTAGATGCTTGATCCAGCTTGGGTTATTTCCTAACTTTATTTCGTACAGAAAAGCAAAATCGGATTAGCATGTGCAACTGAATCTGTTTTATTCATGTTTATGCATGTCATACTAATTTCTATGACTTCATATAAATTTGTTGTGTTCATTTTAGGTCCAAGATGTCAAATTTCAGGCACAAACTCCTGAGGATAAAGAGGCCTGGATCAAGGCTCTCAGTGAAGGAATCAATAAGGCAAAGAACACAATTTTTGATGAGGTACTGTTTATTATAATTCATTACTATGAATTTTAAAGACACATACATAAATAGCACCATGACTAAAACATGTAAAATATTTTCAATGGTCACATGTGAGGGTTTTATCAAATAAGCGCAGTATGTACTCAACATTTCTCTGTGATCTTCCTGAATAAATAATGGTGTTGCATGAATGAACATAGATACAGTTACAGATTCTTATTTTTTATGTTTTAAACCTCAGGTAAAAGTTGATGAAAGCTGCTCTTTAGAACATGTTACACGGAACCGACCAAAGGGGAACCGTGAAAGAAGACCGCCAACAAGGATCCACATGAAGGAGGTATGATATAATCACTTTACGTGCACAAAAAAAAAAGTAATTTTTTTAATCAACCCTGTTGGAGAGCAACTAAGGATGCACAGATACAATTCTGACTAAAGCTGTTATTAAAATTCTATAATAACGTGTCTAAAAAAATACAATATAATACAAATTTAACATTTATAATGTACAGTATGGAATTGAATATTAATTTTGAGATTTGCCAAATATTCCATTTAAGAGTTCTATGAAAGCATTAGTGTTTTAAAGTTGAACTTTATGATGGAAGAGGTAGTAAAGAAAATACTAAATATGCATTATGCTGTATTGAGATTATTTTTGTAACCAGTCTATAATAATAATTTATTTGATCAAAATACAATAAAACAGTAATATTGTGAAATATTATTACAATTTAAATGAACTATTTTCTGTTTCAATTAATTTTTTTTTACATTTTGCTTATTAAACATTTTGGATTTATAGCTATTTACAGCAGAGCGCAAGATAAGATGAGATTTTATATGATGCAAATCTGAAATTTCAGCATCATTATTCCAGTCTTTAAATGTCAGAAATCATTCTAATATGCTGATTTGCTGCTCAAGAAACATTTCTTACTATTATCAATTTTCAAAACAGTTGTGATCACTTATATATTTTCAAAATAGTGATGTTTTATAGAAATCTTTAATGAATAGAAAGTTCAAAAGCACAGCATTTATTTGAAATATAAATCCTTTGTAACAATGTAAACGTCTCAAGTGTTACTTTTAATCAATTGAATGGATACCTACATTAAATGAAGTTTAGAAATAGTTTATAAACTAAGTTCGAGAGCATTCAGATACTCAGGCTAATTAGCTCAGTGTTACAATCTAGGTAATCAACTTGACTAAATAGCTGTCTTACCTCATCTAGTTGAGGTTAAACAGTCCTCACACTTCTCACCATATTCACTGAATTCTAATCAAAGGGTCTTTATGAACTTAAGATCAGAAAGTTCAAAAGCACGCTACAACGTATTATCATATTGCCAAAATTAACGCATTACGTGTTACTTAAGTAGATGTAATGGAAATACTGAAATGCCTAACAACAGTAAGCCAGAAATATCATCTAAATGTAATATTCTGTCTATTCTCACAGGTTGCGAATGTTTCAAGTGATGGAATTTTAAGACTGGACCTTGATGGTGAAGTCACCATGCCGAATGGAACGCATGGCTTGAACACAGAAGGGGATAAACAAACCGAAACTTCTACACCATCTGTGGTGATGAACAACATTCCAGAGGACGTCGATGAAGAGTCCACACCCCAAAAGAAAGTTATAAAGCCTCCCATGCCGCCATCAAAAGACAACAAACCCAATGAAACTCATAAAGAGGATGAGCCCAAAAATGAGGAAGCTGCAGCTCAAAAGAAGACGATGCCACCGAGGCCTCCATCAAAGGAGTCTAAGCCTTGCGTCTCTGTTGATGGGGCTGCTGTTGAGAAGAATGTCTCCGATAGTAAAGTGGAGGCTGAAGCAGAAAGCACCGACTCTTCCAAACCAACCCCTTCCACCAAGAGCGTCCAGCCCCCTACTCCTCCTTCCAAAAATATGAAGCCTACCCAACCGGTAACACCAGCCACCGTCACAATAGAGGAAAAAGAGAAGAATACAGAGGTTGATGGTGAAGGTACCAAGGGAGATGGAGCTTCAAATGAGATAGAAGACGTGGATAAGTTAGAGGAAGTAGAGACCTTTCTTCTGTCCACAAAGGTCATGAAACCACAAGTAGTGATGTGGGATTCACCCACTATACCATCAAATAAACCTAGAGCTGAACAAGAAGTGCAAAACTCAAAGAAAGCCTCTGATACCACTGGAGAAGTTGCAACCTCACTAGAGCCTCCACAACTTAATCTAACTCCACTTTCAGCCCCTGAATCTGTAAAAAATAGCCACAGGCCCCCTGCTCCACCCAAGAAGAAGCCAAACAAGGCATCTTCCAAAAAAGAGGACACTCCCGCACAAAGTGACCCAATGGTTGCTACCCACTCCACCACTTCGTCTTCAGAAACAGTTGACATCAAATTGACCATTCCTGAACCCAAAACTGAGCCAGTTGGTTATGTGTCAAGTGAAGATTTGGAGGAGAAGTCTTTAGACAGTGGCCAGCACTCAGGAGAGGAGTCTGAGACCGGTGACCAAGTTACGCCATCCTCCACAAAGCTCAAACGAAGCTCCCATGGACTAGATTTGGAGACCAGCGAGGATGATTTAGAACCATCTGACAGCAAAGCTGAGAGTTTGGAGGAGCCATCGCTAGAAACCACATCCACCACCCCAAAGACCTCTGTTCTCAATGCACATCCAAACCCGAGCCAATGTGCCAACATGTCCTTGCACCTCACCATGCCTCTCAAGCGTTCTTCCGTGGCCCGCTCTGCATCCGTAGGTGACCTCCTTGTGGAGAATGCGGAGAAGATGGAGAGCAATGGAAAAAATATACCAATTAAGCCAGATGGAAGTGACGTAAAGGACTTGCAAAGCAAAGTGTCTTCTGAGATCAAAGAGACTGGAGAGATGCTAAACGCAATCGCGACTACACAGGGTGTTGAGACGGAGATGAAGGGGGACACGAGTCCGGAGATCTTGCTCTCTGCAGCAATGGAGAAGCTCAGGAAAGCTGACCAGTTCTTGAAGGAAGCCACAAATCTTAAAGATCTTAAAAGAAACCGATTAAGTTTGTAATGGGAAGTGTTGGTGGAAGGAACCTGTAAGGATGATCTATGCTGAAAATGCAGTTTCACAGTATGCAAATTATCAAATGCAATTCTTATCCCCAACCATTTTCAAATCTCTGAGCAACTTTTTAAACCTCGCAAGGATGCCTTAAGGTCCAGGTTTACTTCTCTTTCCATGTTCCACTTCATCTTGTGCTCAGCCATGTCCAAACAGCTTTCAAAGTATACTCAACCACGGATGAGGGTGGATGGATGAGTATCACCTAGTTAACTCGTTCGGCCTCGACTTTTACATGCCTGCGCTGTTGTACGTGGACACAATAATTGGGCTGCACGCAAACACTGTGCACAGATGTCCGTGGACAATTCTGATGACTAAAATTGTGTCAAGTGGACAGTCTGCAGAACATGGATGGCCAAAGTATACTTTAGGCTTAAAGGTTTTGCTAATGTAGCCGTATAGCCTCTGCAGCAGGGTTCCTCAAATCTGGTCCTGGAGGGCCACTCCCTTGCAGAGTTTAGCTCAAACTCAATTACCTGTGATTTTCTAGGATCCCGAAGACCTTCACGAGCTTGCTCAGGTGTGTTTAATTGACCCTTGACAGGCAATCTGGCCAACGAAGGGGGGCGGGTCTTTGCGAAGGGTCAATTAGGGTTGTACGAGGACTCAAAAATTGGGTTTTGGAGTGCACTTCTGATGACGAAAACTGTCCCTTACAGTTTTTGTAATGTAGCCTCTATGGCTGCCGCCCAGTCCTGTTCCTGTAAATCTTCCTACCTGCAGAGTTTAGTTCCAACCCTGCTCCCACACACCTGTCTGTAATTATCAAGTACTCCTGAAGATCTTATTTAGGTGGTTCAGGTGTGTTTGATCAGGGTTGTAGCTGAACATTCAAGGAAGAAAGATCTCAAGGAACAGGACTTGGCAACCCTGCTCTACATTTCTAGGGTGCTCTAGGGTTCCCTGCTCTAGGGTTTCTCAAGAAAGCCTAATCGAACACCAGAACAGTCTAATCAAGTCCTTCAGGATTATTAGACATTACAGTCAGGTGAGTATGATCAAGGTTGGAGCTAAACTCTGCAAGAAAGTGGACCTTGAGGGCCATTATTGAGGACACCTGCTCTAGATGATGACACTGCAGGCCTGCGTGTTGTTGGTAGAAAGATCATTTTTAATATACCTGCTGTTATGTCCTGTTATGTGGTTTTAGCTTGCTTCCGATCTCACATTAGGCGTACTGTGTTTCTTATTCCATACGTTTAGTTATTTTTGCCACTTTGTTAGTTGGATGTAAACCCCCATAAATTACATGTGCACATAACCACTTTTGGGATAAGTTAGCGTTTTACACTTTTAACACATTTGTTAAAGGGGGATATGTTTTAAGTGGAGTAAAATGGAGGAGTTGAAAATTAAGAGTCGAGGGACATCACTCATATTCACAAAGTTTCTAGAAAGTAGCTACACTTATCTGTCTACCAAGCAGATAGATACCGGAGTGCTTTTAAAAGTTGTGTTTGTATATTTTAACCAGAAGACTCAATTTCCCACCAATCTTCCGAAGCCATTTTGCTAACTTGGTCCAAACTGAATTAGACCTTCAACCACACAACCTCTCTTCAAAACCATCTCAGCCAACCTGAATATACGAGATCATTCACAGGGAGATCTTTTGTGTTTGGCTCCCATTCAACATCTTGAGACAGCTTTTTCAGTAATATCTGTCAGGTAAAATAAATACAATTACAGCATCTTAAACTTATAATATACAAAGATTAATAATCAGAGTTTAAAACTAAATATGTAGCATATAAATAGCATTGCTGTATTTTTCCTGATACATGTCTGGTCTATAAAGTGCAGGTACGAGTTTACAGTAAAGGTCCTTGCACACTGAATCTGTTTTTTCGGGATTTTATTTCATATACAGTACATCATCCTTTCCTATTAAAATGGTTGCTACAGATGCGAAAACGTAAAAAAAATCGAACCTGATCCAAATTATTTATGACGGACAAAAGTTTCGGAGGCAGTGAGTAAACATGATTGACACAATGTTTTTATGTTTTACCGTGTGAAAATTTTGGATGAGATTTTTGGACTAATGACTACCTAATCTAAAAAATATCCACAATTTAGATTTTCATAAATACACTACTGTTCAAACATTTGGGATTAGTACTTTTTTTAAAGAAGTCTCTTATGCTCACCAAGGCTGCATTTATTGGATCAAAAATACAGTAAAAACAGTAATACTGTGAAATTGTATTACAATTAAAAATAACTTTTCTGTTTGAATAGATTTAAAAGTTGGATTCAGTCCTTTTATTTGATATCAAATCAATGTTGGAAACTATTTTTGTTGAAACCATAATACATTTTTATTTTCAGGATTCTTAGATCAATCGAAGGTTTAAAATAACATTGAAATATAAATGTCTTTAGTCACTTTTGATCAATGTAATGCATCCTTGCTGAATGAAAGTATTAATTTCTTTAAAAAAAACGTTCTGACTAAACGTTTGAACGGTAGTTTCAGCTTAAAGTTTTAACCGTGTTGAAGATACTTCATTTTCTGCCAGCCTCGTCTGAAAGTGTGCACATGATGGTAGCACTGCGAAGAGTAGTTAATCATACTGATGCGGTGTGCACAGCAGTTCCCTGTTCATACTGTCTATTAATAATCTACAAATACTAGTTTCATGCTGCACTTCACCTTTAGTTTCCTTACACAGAGAGAACTGGTTGGCGAAGGCAAAACCAACTGTGTGGAAGATGATAACCAAATTATGAACGTATTCTAGACCTAACAGAATCAAGAATAGTCCCGTGATGAAAAGTGTTTTTTGTGTGGTACCATTGTGTAAGATATGATCTTACATGAAAATAGTCCTTGATATAAAGTACATAGTCTTTGATAATGAGATTCATTTTAGCTCTTTGTCCTTTGCGCAGTACATTGTTTAATTTCCCTCTGTAGTTTCGATTTGTATCTCATTTTGAATGAAAACTATAGCTCGGTGAATATTTGAACATAATGTTGTAAATAACACGGCCACCAGGGAAATGCTTAATATTTAAGTTATTAATGTTCTTATATATTCACGTGTATTGTCGGTCGAAAACAAAGCTAAAGAACAAATTTAGAAATACTGTTGAATGTTTGCTGTTGAAGAGGCTAATGATTTTATTACACTGTCTGTTAATTGCATTTACTAACTGGACTAATTGTTTTAAATCTAAATGCATATTAAATGTGCAGAAATGGGAAATAATTGCTTTGCAAAGCATGTCTTAATAAAGACAAAGTGTCTTTAATATTCACTTTTGTCAGACTCTTTCTTTACTTTATCTGTCCATTTTTATAACTGAAATATATGGTTATGTTTTTAAAGAAGCGGATACTTTTAGCACACTTTCATTAATCGAAAATCTGTTTAAAATAAATGCTATACTCTTCAAATTGTTTCAACAATAGCTTTTACATTTTGCTTTCTAGATGTAAGTTTATTCAATATAGAGTTTATTTTATCAACATGATTACTTTGAACCGTAATGTGTGTTTATAATGCATGTATACACACACACACACACACACACATTGTATATAGGCCTACATGGTTTACAAATATGGTCAGTTTAGAATTAACCAAAACAGGAAGTGTTTTACTGGTTTCTGCTTTAACTTGTCTGTGTGATGCCATTAACTGGATTGCATAAACAGAGAAAATGTGTGTTATGAGAATCAATCTTGTGTGTGTGTGTGCACCTGGTATTCCCAACATTAGGGCATCAAATGTCCCCAAGGATATATAGCAGGGCTTCTCAAAGTCCGGACCCGCCTCCACTTTATATTTCAAGCGCACTCGTATCACTCAGACCTCCGTGCGGTGTGCGTGGCACACACACACACACACACACACACACACACACACACACACACACACACACACACACACACACACACACACAGGGACGCATGAACCAGTGTTGCAGTGATTACAGACTCTTTTGTAAGACAAAGCACATAGCAACTAGCGACATTTTGGATAAACCTTAGATTTCATTCATTAAAAATAATGTCACCGGTTTCGCCCCGCGAGCGCGAGGTTTCGCCGCCTCCCCCCGACGCAGTCTTTCTCCACCGGCAGAGTTAGCAGCGTATTCAAAGAACCGAACCGCAGCAGACTCGTGAATAAACGAGTACAAAACAGCCTTTCCTAAAACCTATCACTCTTGACCATCTGACATATGAACATGGATGTAGTTTTACTGTAAAGGGTTGAAATATGCACATAGTGCACGTTTGTGCTCCATGAAATATATATTTTAAAAAAATTATAATTAAAGATTTTGGCAATTCAGTTGAAGGGACTGCAGGTTACATTGAAGTACTATTTCAGAAACATAAAATATGTAGGCCTAAATGAGAACTGCTTTATTGGGCATTTAGTTGTATAAAAATGCAGTACTGTTGAGTAACCCTTATGAAAAATAACCATGGTTTTATTATAATAAAAGTAAAAATTGTATTTTTTCTTTTGCATATTGATTACAATTTATATAACCAGTTTTACTACAAATACAATGGTTAAACCATGATTAATGTAGCAAGACCAAGGTGAATTTGTGATTATCATGGTTTAATAGTAACCAAATGTTTTTTTGTTTTTTTATTTGTATAAAACTATGGTTAATTTTCGTAAACGCAAGTACGACCTGATGCCGTCATAAATATGATAAGTATATATCAAGTTGAATTGTTATATAAAGTTATAAGCATGTTTATAAAAACAAGTTTTTTAATAATTATTTCAGACCTTTTGACGTTGATGATAATTCCCATTCGGACCTTTGAATGTAAACCTTGAGAACCCTTGATATATAGTAATACCAGTATTTTTAACCTTGTTGATATTTTTTTTGTGTCCCCATGAGGAAAAGAGCATAAATCATACTAAATAATTTTCTTTTTAAATCTGGAAAGTTTTATGTGAGGGGTAGGGTAAGGGATAGAAAATCAGCAGGCCTACATTATAAAAACATTACGCCTAAGGAAAGTTTCCCATAAAGCATGGAGGGCCAACGTGTGTGTGTGTGTATGTGTGTATTGTGTGTGTGTGTGTGTGTGTGTGTGTGTGTGTGTGTGTGTGTGCGTGTATGCGTATGCGTGTGTGTGTGTGTGTGTGTGTGTGTGTGTGTGCGTATGCGTGTGTGCGTGTGTGTGTGTGCGTGTGCGTGTGCGTGTGCGTGTGTGTGTGCGTGTGTGTGTGTGTGTGTGTGTGTGTGTGTGTGTGTGTGTGTGTGTGTGTGTGTGTGTGTGTGTGTGTGTGTGTGTGTGTGTGTGTGTAGACATGGGCAGGTACACTGGGTGGGTTTTAGCCGATAGTATCGGTTCTGCTTCATGCATTGTAATAGCAAAATGTGGAACTGATTAGCAGGGCACTGCATCATAAAGCCAGCCTATCCTTTTTACACATGAAAATATGATTCCGCTCTTTAACAGCCTTTAATTTTTAGATTTTGGTAAACAAGTTAGTTACCTATCCTCTATTTTCTTCATGTATCCCTCTTATTAATAACGTACGGTCATTTGTAACTTAAATATTCCAGTTATTCTGGCTGTACAAAAACAGCCCAGTGTCATATTGCAGACTGATGTTTGTTATGGTATTATTTTAATGTGTTGTTATCATAAACAGTGTTTTGTAGTGCAAATACCGTTTACTGCAGTTTGTTATTGTTCTAGTTATTTGCCTATAGTGGCTAATGAAGCGTAAAGTCGCACATTCGATGTAAATTTTCTTACATTCCTTCGTTGCAACATAAGGTTGATAGAAGTGTCCCTCCTTATGTAGGCTATCAATAATCAAAATATTGTCCAGATATTACAGGCCTCGGTTTCACCCGTCTCCCTCTGCTGGTATGATGGGAGTTGTTTTTAGGATTCAAGTCTGTTTTGTTTCCCTAGTGACAGTATTATTGACACACTGCAAAGTGCACATACTGAGGCTATATTTGGAACGGCATACTATCACACATACCTTTCCTAATAATTATAACTGTATGCAGTGTATGCACATTATGCAAATGTTCAGTATCGATGTGAATATTTTCCAGTAGTCTATATAATGTACGAGAGCACAGTGCAAAGTGCAGAGTGATCTTTGATTTCCAATGTGGTGATTAAACTAGAAGTGCACAGACCTGTCCTCACCTTTCATTTGCACCAAAGCAGGTGAAACCGATTCATATCACTTATGCTTACCCTGGACAGATTGCTATCCTTTAAGTTTTATTGATTTGGTGTTACACTGTGATGATTAAGCATTCCCTAGTAATACACACACATACAGACCGATGTCAGGTCAGCGGCCCAGCGTGAGTAAACGGATGTGTGGTGTGATATCATGAGAACGGTGCCAATTGAATGAATCTCATGCTGAATGTGTGAGAGATGACAGCCCAGCTTAAATTAAGTGTGATTTAACATGATACTATTTAATTGGACTGTCAAGAGTTATGATTTTCTTGCACATAACAAGATAAAAAATGAAAACAATAAGCATTGTTTTGAGATTATTGCATGCTGATAACAGTGTAGCAATTACTGTTTAAAATGTCACTTTATTTGCATTCTTTAGTTTGCAGTCATTTTTATTATGTTGTGTTGGACAATGTTGCTCTAAAAGAGTGTTGTTTGTTGTGCTGCTATGCTATGCAGAGCTGGCTTTTCTGATTGAACATTTTTAAAACATGTTTATAATGCTATATTGTAGTTCAAGGAATAGTGTCTCCCAAAATGTAATTTAGCTGAATGTACTCACCCTCAGGCCACCTAAGATGTAGATGAGTTTGTTTCTTCATCAGAAGAGATTTGGAGAAATGTAGCTCATCAATGGATCATCTGCAGCGAATGGGTGCCGTCAGAATGAGAGTCCAAACAGCTGATAAAAACCTCACAATAATCCAAAAGTAATCCACACCACTTGTGCTTCACAAGATTTGAATTGATGGACTGGAGTCGTGTGGATTATTGTGATGTTTTTGTTTGGATTTGCATTCGTACAGTAAACCCATTTACTGCAGAGCATCCATTGGTGATTCTTTTTGTGTGTGTGTGTGTGGTGTGTGTGTGTGTGTGTGTGTGTGTGTGTGTGTGTGTGTGTGTGTGTGTGAAACTGGCATTCCCACTTGGCCTTGTCCACAGTGGTTTCTTCTGACACAGTTATGGGATTGCTTTTCTATCCAGCATGCATTGCTTAAACAGTTTTGAGCAACTATGCAAGCACAAATCAACTCAATTTGTGACTCACAGACTTTAAATGGCCTTTTAGCCTCAACAGCTGTGCATGGAAAATGAAATTGGCCTGAAATATGTTTTGGAAGTGAAGCTAGCGAGAACCTGTCAACATGACACACAAAGCAGTCTGTGAGTCCGCAGCTCTCTCTAGTGGAGGTTTCTTATATTATTATCACAGCTTTCTTTCTTCAAACAGGTCCAGCATTCATGATAGTTTACCTAAAGCCAACAGCCAGACAAACAAGCACAATTGCCTATTGTTACACAACAAAGATTAAATGCGATGAGAAGAATCAGCGCTCAATGAGTCTGATAACAACGAGTTATGAATTTAAATATTTGGTGACGAATATAAAATAAAGACGAACCCTCATAAATTAAATAAAAATACCCGGATCAAATAAGGAGGAGTAACTTATACAAATAAGATATTTTATCGCATGTATAATGTGCAATATTATGTATAATCTAATAAAACAAATGACATCTGCATGTTTTGTTTACAATAAATCATGTGCATTTATTATTTAAATAATTTTATCACACTTTTGTTCACATTTTATTATATTTTTTTAAGTTGGTAACTATTCTTGTATATTCATTTGAGGAAAAAATAGCTTAACCTGTACTGTATTTGATGCCATGAAAATCACATCTGCTGTCTGTCACAGTGATTACCCGGATGGAGATAAAGTGGTAGCGAATATATTTAACTACTCAAAACTAGCCTTTCGGCAATGTATCTTCACAAAGCAACATCGACACAACCTATTGAATATTCATTAACTGCCAAGTCGCCATAGGAAGTGACTTTAGCACAATCTAATTAACATTTATAATCCCATCCGTATCATTGGAAGAACACGAGGAAACGTCTGCATGGCCTAATTAATATTCATGAGCTCGTTCACTTCAGCAGGATTCGTCATTTCCCAAAGCGCCAGGCTTGATCTCGGCTGTGTGAGAAGCACTCAGAAACAGCACAACATCGCATCGAAAGATGAACATGTAGACATATATCAGAAGATGCGCACCTCGGAGACATAACACACCATCGACTGATGATGATGGAAGACGGACTGGTGTCTGAAGACGATATTTGTGAGTCTTAAAATACTGAAAAGGAAAAATAGTGACAGTGTTGTATTGCGGTACGGACACTAACAAGGGCAAGTGAGAGAAATATATTCAATGACTAAAATATTCATCATCGCACTGTAATATGGCTCATAAAACTAGCTGTTGCTAATAAATAGTTTTATGTAAGACAAAAGAGACTTGTTTACTAAGGCTTTGTTGGGTTCTGGAAAATATTTACAGACGAAAATGTGTTTGTGTGTGTTTATATAAATATATTAATTATTTTATGATTTATTTAAAATATTATTTATCAAATCATAGATCAGTTAAATCAAATCAGTTATCAATCCTTAATATTATGTATGTATCCTATACAATTTGAATAGAATAGTGTAGAATAAAATCTAAAACCTAGATTAAAATGATCTATAAAAATGATAAGAAACATTAATCAAATCAAATCAAATCAAATCACTTTTATTGTCACATCACCACAGCACAAGTGCCTTGGTGAGTGAAATTCTTATGAGCGTGCTCCAGACAGTGCAGAAAAACAACAGACAATTTACCTATGGACAGACAAAAAGCTGTCCCTCAGTCGGCTAGTGCGGGATCGGATGCTGCGGAGACGTCTCCCTGAGGGCAACAGAGAGAGCAGTCTGTGGGACGGGTGGCTGGAGTCTTTGATAATCCTCCGGGCTTTCCTTGTACACCGCCTGGTGTAGATATCCTGGAGGGAGGGAAGCTCACCTCCAACAATGTGGCGGGCAGTTCGCACGACCCTTTGCAGAGCCCTGCGGTTGCCAGCGGTGCTGTTTCCAAACCAGGCGGTGATACAGCCGGTCAGGATGCTCTCCACAGTGCAGGTGTAGAAGGACCTGAGGATTCTGGGGGTCGTTCCAAACTTCCTCAGCCGTCTCAGGAAGAAGAGACGCTGATGTGCCTTCTTCAGCACTGCATCTGTGTGAGCAGACCATGTGAGATCCTCAGTGATGTGAACGCCGAGGAACTTAAAGCTGCTCACCCGCTCCACAGGTGTCTTGTCGATGGTGATGGGTGTGTGTTCTCTGCTCTGTCTCCTGTAATCCA
Source organism: Schizopygopsis pylzovi (assembly GCA_027422435.1). Classification (NCBI taxonomy): domain Eukaryota; kingdom Metazoa; phylum Chordata; class Actinopteri; order Cypriniformes; family Cyprinidae; genus Schizopygopsis; species Schizopygopsis pylzovi. The sequence goes on from CM049819.1 coordinate 6,889,207, forward strand.
CCACCAGCTCCTTGGTCTTGTCGATGTTGAGTGAGAGGTGGTTCTCCTGACACCATTTAGTCAGGGTACTCACCTCCTCTCTGTAGGCCGTCTCATCGTTGTCGGTGATCAGGCCTATCACCGTTGTGTCATCAGCAAATTTGACGATGACATTGGAGCTGTGTGTAGCTGTACAGTCGTGTGTGTACAGGGAGTACAGGAGTGGGCTGAGGACGCAACCCTGCGGTGCACCAGTGTTGAGGGTCAGGGGAGATGATGTGTTGTTGCCCATTCTGACCACCTGACTTCTGCCTGTCAGGAAGTCCAGGATCCAGCTGCACAGAGATCTGTTCAGTCCTAGAGTCTGGAGCTTCGCAACCAGTGTGGCAGGCACTATAGTGTTAAATGCTGAACTATAATCCACGAACAGCATCCTCACATAGGTGTTTTTATTTTCCAGGTGGGAGAGAGCAGTGTGCAGGGTGAAGGCAATAGCATCGTCTGTGGAACGGTTACTGCGGTATGCAAATTGTAGTGGGTCCAGTGAACCAGGCAGCACAGAGCAGATGTAGTCTCTGACCAGCTTCTCAAAACACTTGCTGAAGATGGGGGTCAGAGCAACGGGCCTCCAGTCGTTCAAGCATGTGATTTTGTTTTTCTTTGGTATGGGCACAATGATGGATTTTTTGAAGCATGAGGGAACCACAGACAGAGAGAGGGAAGATTGAAAATATCTGTAAAAACCCCGGCTAGCTGGAAAGCGCATGCTTTGAGCACACGGCCTGGTATCCCATCTGGGCCTACGGCTTTACGGATGTTCACCCGTTTGAAGGATCGGGTTACATCCGCGACAGAAAGGGTGAGTGGACTGACCTCTTCTGCGGCAGCCGCGGCAGCGCTCTCTGTGTGTGCGGTGTTATCAGCCTCGAACCGAGCATAAAAGGTGTTGAGCTCGTCCGGTAGAGAGGCGGCAATGTTCACAGTAGCCGGTTTATTCCCTTTAAAGCCTGTGATGTTGTTGATGCCCTGCCACATGCTTCTTGGGTTATTGTTGTTGAAGTGTTCTTCAACTTTGTTTTTATAAGTTCATTAGATATTAATATTGTTGATGCATGTGAACAATCACTGATCCTGCTGATTTTGTAATTGTATACATTTTTTAATTGTGGGTGGTATCTTAATGAATTAGAATAGAATCTAAAACCTAGATTGAAATTATCTATAAAAGTGATGAAAAACATTATATATGAATACTGTTGATGCATGTGGACAATCACTGATCCTGCTGATGTTTGTACCTGTATATACACTAGGGCTTTCGCGATTCGTCGATTTGTCGCGATTCGTCGATTTGTAAACAAATCATCGACTTCATTTTGCTCGCATCAACTAACCGAAAAAATACCAGAAGTGGCTTGTTTCACGGAGGAGAATCCATAAAGCACATTATTAGACTGTGGGTGGGTGCATAATATATTAAACCCATTTAAAAATCACGATTAAGCATAACTGTGAATTCACAAACGCTATGATGTAATTAAATAATTATATGCGATGCAGTTCTAACACAGTATATGCGGTTTAATTATTCACATGTAGGTTAAGTATGTGTCACACAGCGACTCTGTTCACAGTAGCTCCACATGAACTGTTATCATTTACATGTGGAGCGTCTCAAACTACATCTCTGCATGCTGCTGTGAGTTTGGGTTTATTATAACATTCATCTGGGAACGCAACATGCGCCATTTCATCAGATTTGTAAGATAAATCATTTATAAACCTACACAAACACTGGAGAATACATCACGATTTCAAAATAAAAGCTCAAGCCCTCACTCTGAGTGTCCACATATTCATTTAATTACAGTGGCTATAGCATTTCTGTCCTAAAGAAATGGCCAAATATTAAAAATTAAGTGGACATTTTAATTAAATAGTGCTTGGTCAATATTAAACAAGGATTAGATTGCGCAGAAATGTGTAGAAATAATAATCGGCGCCAACTGCTGGCCTTTGTTGTTTTGCGTAATCTACATTAGCTCTATTGTTTATTATGCATTATGTATTTTAACCGTTTTGTTCAATAAATTCAAGTTCAGTTTGCTTTTGATACTTTATTTGAACTAATTATTATTGCATCATTGCTATTATATATGTATTTTAAGTCATTTTAAAAGCTGTTGTTCACTTACATCTATTACTACCCAAAAAAATATAATAATTATAAGGCCCTATGAAATCAGTTTTATTTCCAAATTCATTTTTTTTCCATTTTCATTTTTCTCTGTACTCTATTTTAATGGTTAAATTAAACTCTATTAATCAAAAAGCCTGTTTAATTAATTGTTTACAGTTTTATCTGTACCAAATTCTGTTTTCCATTATTTTCTGGATTCCATTTTAATGCTTCTGTTAAATCTTTATAATCAAAGGCATCTCCAATTAATTGATTTTATATTTAAAAAAATATGTTTTGTTCAGATATACTGCACATTTAAATGTTTCCCCTAAATAAATTCTGGCAAATAATATTTCTGGTAAATACTCCTTTAAAAAGTGTTTTTTATTATAATTGTATTATGAGACTAGAACACGTGGATATATTATCATTATTACACTATAATACTTTCAGTGACTATGAGACGGTCACTTGCTTCTTGCACTCTGTGTTGCACTTTACTTTTGCTTTTAAAAAAATGATTTCATAGAAATTTGAATTTCATTTGATTTAATAACATGGTTTAATAAAATATTCGTAGGTAAAATTGTTGATTTTTTTGGGTGGGAAATTAATCGTTTAGATTAAGCGATTAATCGCTAAATTAGTCGATAGATTAATCGAAATATGCATAGTTGTTAGTGGCAGCCCTAATATACACCATACTGTATATAACTCCTGTCACCTTCCACTCTTATTTCACTCCAGTGCTTCGCTCGGAGAAGGACTTTCATGATGCTGCGAAGAGGAACGACACGGAGAGAATGCAGGAGCTCATCAGAAGAGGGGTGGACATCAAAGTCAAAAATAAAGTGAGATATAACCAATACAGAAACATGTGAACAATTCATGTCATGAGCTGGGTTTGCTTCTCTGTCTCTCTCTCACACTCTGTTGTACACACACACACACACACACACACACACACACCTACTCTCTCCCCCACCTGTCTGTCATCACAATCAGCACTGGTGCTGCTTTGCAGTAACACCTGTTCTCACTCTCATCTAATCATTCCCTCTATTTACAGAAGGCTGTGCTTGCTGTTCTCTGTCGGATTATAGTGTGTCATGCGTTGAATGTGGTCTCTCCACTTGTCGTATACTTTAGAGATCTCACCTTGTCTTTTGTCTCGCCTGGAGTTGCTGTGAGCTTCTGGTTTTCTCAGTTTCCTCTTGCTGCCTCCATTAAGTCCAGTTCCACGAGTCCCCTGGACCAGACCTCCTACTGTTTTGTTTTGCCTTTTTCATCCAGTTCTATGTCTACGTATGACAGACTGCCTTGTTTTAAAGACTGTTTCTACTACTCCTTTTGCACTTGGATCCTTTACACCCCTCCTGACAATGCAAAGCTACATGCAAGGGATAGATTATGTGCAATATAATAGACTGTCTAAAGCAGTCTTTATAGTAAAATATGTTTATGAATTAATATATTATAAAATAAATACATATTAATTCAAATAAACTATGATGTAAACCTCTAAGCATGGTGGCACGGTGGAGAAAGCTGAGCGAAGCATGCTGAATGTACAGGAAGCTGTGTCAGAGGAAGTGATGTTGATCATGCCAGTTTCTCCGCCTGGAATGTTTTGTTTTGCCCAGTTATGCACCAGAGAGACGGAAACACACTCGTTGTGGATGTCAGCAGAGGATATGACTAGTGATCGACCGATATAGATTTTTTTTATAACCGATACCGATTATTTGTACGTTTATGTACCCGATAACCGATATTCAGAACCGATATTTATTTACTGTTATAAAGTTTACTGTGTGTGTCCTGTCTTCGTGTGTGTTGTTGTGTCTGTGTCGTCTGTGTGTGTGTGTGTGTGTGTGTCTGTATGTGTCTGTAGTGTGTGTGTGTGTGTGTGTGTGTTGTGTGTGTGTAGCTGTGTCGTATGTGTGTGTGTGTGTGTGTGTGTGTATAGTCTGTGTCTGTGTGTGTGTGTGTGTGTGTGTGTTCACTACTGTGTGTGTGCACTGGATGGGTCAAATGCAGAGAACACAATTTCACTGCTGGTTATTACTCTGTATAATTATGTATGTGACAAAAAAAACATTATTTATTATAATATTTTATCAAATTCAAAACCGATTTTTTTTTTTACAAAACCGATAACCGATTATGGTAAATTGCTTAAATATCGGGAAAAATATCAGTAAATCGGTATATCGGTCGATCTCTAGATATGACCTTTGTTTTACCCTAGACAACAGTGTTTATCATTTAAAACCATGACAGTGGCTCCTGAGTAAGAGTCAGTGTGGCCGTTTCATTTTTCCATGTGCTTCTGTGTTTACAGATGGACCGTAAGGCCTTGCACTGGGCAGCGGGAGCCGGCAGTGAGCAGGCAGTGCGTCTGCTGCTGGACCACGACATGGAGGTGGATGATATGGACAGCGTACGTGTCAAATGTATTTTGTTTGAGTGCTGCCAAACTGTGTGAACAAACAGGGAACAGGTTTAAATGTAGTTGCATTTTAGGCTGAATGTTTTATGTTCTGTGTTTATTTGCTGTAAAAGCACAAATTAGTGCAATACTGCTCCATTGAATAAATCTTTAATGGGCTGCTGTTTGTTCACCATGTGGCCTGTAAATTACTGGAGGCGATGTGCTTGTTACACCAACAATGACTGAAGAGACAAAGAGTGGCCCTGAAATGCAAGGCAGAACTTTTTTGTGCCTGGGGAGTTTTTTTATAAGATGATATAATGATTACATTTTAGAGTTACATTTATATAGATGTATAAGCTAAAGTGTATGATTTTTTTATGTTTTATGTTGTAACTGGTCACTGTTTTTAAATGCTCATGCACATGATCTTTACTTAATATCCTAATGATTTTTGGCATTAAACTAAAATCTATAATTTTGACCCATACAATGTATTTTTGGCTATTGTTACAAATATACTCGTTCAACTTAAAGGGATAGTTCACCCAAAAATGAAAATTCTGTCATTTACTCACCCTCAAGTAGTTCCAAACCTGAATGAATGTGTTTGTTCTTCCGAAGATATTCTGAAGAAAGTTTGTAACCAGGCTGTTTTGGGGCACCACTGACTTCCATAGTGGGGGAAATAAAATACAATGTAAGTCAATGGTGCCCAGAACTGCTCTGTTTCCCAAACTCTTCAGAATATCTTCCTTTGTGTTCAGCAGAACAAACACATGCATACAGGCTTGGAATGACTCGAGGGTGAGTAAATGATGACAGAATTTTCATTTTTGGCTGAACTATCCCTTTAAGACTGGTTTTGTACTCCAGGGTCATATTTGCTAAAAGCTGAATTCACAAGATTTAAATTATTAAAAAAAATATATACAGAAAAAAAATGCTTTTTAAAATAAAAATATTTGTAGATAAACTGTAGGATGCCAAATAATGATAGTGTCATTCCACATGCATTTGGCAAAAAATGTATAAATAAATTGTCCACAACTTTTCACACTGACACCAAATAGTGGCCATTAACCCCTTAACTGTCACCCCCCCTTTTTGAAAAACTTGAAAGTGCACCATTTAAAGTTAAATTGTTATAATTCATGAATGCTTTTGAATACAGACCTAAGGTTGGTCTCTTTTTAAAGAAGACAATCAGCAGATTATTGCAGAAGTGAAATCATTTAAAAAAATGAAAGTAAAAAAAAGTTATACAAGTTTAAATTTACTGTAAATAAAATGTAATATACAATTATTATTGTATATTATATAAAATATTTTACAAAATATGTTTTAATCCAAATTTGGCATAAAATTAAAGCCATATGTCTAAATAAGTTGTGTTCCAAATTTGAAGTTGATATATAAAAAATTGAGGTCACTATGCAATTTTGTTTAGGCGTTATACCACAAACAGCCACCGGGTGCCATCCAAACCCCATTGAATTTGTTTTATGCACTTTTCTGTCACAAATGTATCAATTTCTCTCCCACTATTACTCTTATCACAAAATTACCACCAAATATGGAATCTTGAGACTCAGACCTTTCCAATGATATGTATTTTGTCAAGATTATAAAAAGTTGTGATTCTATAAGACCGTGATACATTTGGAATATGACACCTCCCACTAAAGGGGAGGAGCCCGCTAAAAGATTTTAAAGTACCATTTCTATGGTAACGCAATGTCCGATTTCAAAACGGTTTTCACAGGATGAATTTTGAGATTATAAGCTTTCAAATGATATATAATATATGATGATTACTAAAACATGTGATAGGAAAAAAAGGAAACGAATAGAATTTTTGTGTCAAAGATCAGAGCTCCTGTTATGGTGTATATGGTTTGAGGTGCGCTCTTGTCATAAATTAATCTATTACTGCTCCTACATAATTTTTTACAACAAACAGTGGTACAATATCTATTTAGGAGTCTTGGACCTTTCCAAAGATATATAGTTTGTCATGATTAGATTAAGATTTAATGGTAATATATTGAAGTAAATTTAGGCGTCCCGTATACGGGACGGCGACAGTTAAGGAGTTAAAGTGATAATTAAAACATCAAAATATATGTGTATATCTTCTTAAATCCTCTAAATGGTCAACATTTTTGAATGGCCTTTTTGTATGTGCAGTTCATGCACATGGTCCCGTGGAGTGCCTTTCATTTTACATTTACATTTACATTTATGCATTTAGCAGACGCTTTTATCCAAAGCGACTTACAGTGCATTCAAGTTACAGTTTCTACATTTGAAATATAACTTTTATAATACAAATTTCCATGTAGTCCCTCAAAAAGTAGTATCGTGGGTATGATTCATTTAATTATAACACATGCGGTTTCATTTGATAAAATATTAGAGAAAATGAAAATAATATTCAAAACTTGCTATTTATAAAATATTTTGATGAAGTATATAGAATGTCTCACTGTCATTTCATATGCTTTTGGTGAAAAAATCTATTTAGCTCCATGATTAAAAAAATTACATTTATGAATGTAAATTACATTTATGACCAGAATGTTTATTCCCTGGGAATCAATCCCATGTCCTAGTGTAAGGCTCTACACATGCATTGCTGTGCATGAGCCGCTGGTAAACTCATAACTGGAATACAATGGTTAATCGTGTAATTAAGGAAGTGTCATTGGCTAATACTGTTTTTCAAAAGTCATGTGACTATGTATTCATTCTTTTGTTTTCCAGTTCGGGATGAACGCTCTGCTCTTGGCGGCATGGTTTGGTCACCTCTCAATCCTAAAGATCCTTGTCTCAACGGGTGCAAAGCTCACCTGTGAAAACAAAGTAAGACTCTGCTGGAAAAAATCCTTGTCAAGTTTCAGATATCTTTAATCTGAGCACTCGATGTGCTCCGCTCTCTCACGGTTGACTATGCTCTTGACGAATAGTGTTCTGAAGCCGTTCTAACCAATACAAATGAGATTAATGTGTGTGCTGGCCTACATTCAGGCTTCAACATTCATTTCAAAGCGTCTCACTGACTGAACACGGTCTCTTGTTCTTTCAGAACGGCTTGAATCTCTTGCACTGTGCGGCCCAGAGGGGTCACGGCAGTATTTTGGAGTATATCATGGAAGATCTGGAAAATGTGCAGCTTAATAAAATCGACAAGGTGAGAATCTCTTGTTTTGCCTCAGTGCCCATGATCGTGAAGTGTAAAGTCTTTTAATTGCACCCTCAGTTCCCTGCTAAAAGCTAGAGCCCAGACAAAGTTTAGAGACAGGATGTTTTTTTTCAATGTACTGTAAGAACAAGAGCATCTTACACAAGAGCATCTTACACAAGAGCATCTTACACAAGAGCATCTTATGGTGCTTTTAAACTAGAGACAATTCTGAAAGAGTGTTTGATACAAATATGTAAGATCAGTTTTGTGGGTGTTGAAGGAGGTGGCCAGTTTGACAGAATTTGTTTAAGGTTATGTTTGATTATATTTTGATCACATGACATTTCGATCATCACTTTCCAATTTTTTGGGGGGGTTTTCTTCCACATACTGTATTTGCTGATGCTTTAAAAAAATATATTTGCAACATTCTGTCTTAAAGTCTTTTGAGGCTCAGTTTTATGCATTGATTCAAAGTAGAAAGTAAAAGTAGAAAGTAGACGATACGTGGGTGTGTTTCATCGGAGAGACTGATAACGGCTGGGATGATTGCACAGTGTTCATGCAAACACCTGTTAAATATTTTCAAGGAATGGCTTTCAGGAAGGAATTGTCTTAAGGATGAGTTTTGTTGACTGACCGTGAACAGAAGCTGCCAAGCATCAGACAGGACAAATAGCTTCGTATAATTCAAATGTAATATGTGAACAGTAGGACAGGTACAAATGTTATCCATGAGAAGTTTATTAGATCAGTTTGTGTGGATTGACTTGCTAATATTATTTTTCTCTGCCTTGGTTAGAAATTCAATTCAGAGGTGAAGAAAATTAATAAATCATGCACAGTCAGTGTGCTTGTGGGACATGTACACACAGAAAAATAAGGGGTTAAAATTTTACCTTTTTGGGTACTACAACCAGTCCCTGGAGCAGTACCCTTAAAAGGACATATTTGTACTTTTAATTATTATTTTTTTAATACATTTACGCATTTATCAGACGCTTTTATCCAAAGCGATTCAGGTTATACATTTTTCATTAGTATGTGTGTTCCCTGGGAATCGAACCCACAACCTTTGCGCTGCTAACGCACTGCTCTACCACTGAGCCACAGGAACATATAGGTACATAATAGGTACATATTAGTACCTTTAGAGTAGTAATGCGTACCCTTGAGGTACTAATATGTACCTATTAGGGAAAAAAGGTACAAATATGTAATTTTAAGGGTGCTGCTCCAGGGACAAGTTGTTGTACCCCAAAAGGTACACTTTTAAACCCTTATTTTTCTGTGTGTATTATGAATGTCAACAGGGTCAATTTTAATGTCATGTTGTCTTAAGACACTGATTTAAGTTTTTCCAGTTGTTGTGAACTGTGCTACTCATTACACATGAGCTTATGATGAGATTTATGCCTCGTTAGCTGTCTGCAAAGTAGATCAATAATACTAATATCACACAATCAATATTCTCGAGTAGTTTCATTGTGCTTTCTGTCAAAACATCCCTGCTGAAAAAAATAAAATAGAAACCATCAGAGAATTAGTAATGGTTTTACTTGTTATAATGGGAATTGTATTGGTTTTAATGGAAACTGTATGTTGGTCTCTACTGGTAATTGGTTGCCTTCTATTGGTGGCTTGTTAAAGCCACTAAATCTTAATGGAACATGTCCCACAACAAACTACAGGAAGCCATTTTCCAATGGTTTTAACGGTTAAAAGTTTGGTTTTGTTTGTTTGTAATGGTATTTGTAGTGGAAAGCATCAGAATTTCTGTGATGTTTTCTATTGTGTGTTTGTTTTTCAGCAGGGATGTTTTATTACCCATTGAAATAATAGCAGATGAATCAAAGCTATTAAGCTTTTATGGAAACTACACCTTTCCATAACACAAAAGGCTCTTTATAAAATAGGTTCTTCAGATTATTTAAATATTCTTAACATTAAGAAAAAGAGTTATTTTAAGAACTGTCCACAGAATGGTTCTTTGAGGAACCAAGAATGTTTTTTTCTATTGCATTGCTACGAAACCCCCCTGTTGTAAGCTTTTGTAGCACATTATGTCCTTTCTAACGTGTCCATCTGCTGTCAGTCAGGTAAGACAGCGTTTCATTTGGCCGCGGAGCATGGACACCTGGAGGTGGTGGAGTTTCTCATTGGTATGGGCTGTGCTCATGACCTCAAGGATAAGGTGAGGGACAGCAAGAGTCACGGGTGCACAGACGCCCCTCAGTGTGTGCTAATTAGATTTCTCTACTACTAGATGCAAAATGCCAAAGTAGAGGGCAAAGCGAGCTAAAGTTTTCAGAAGAACGTTTCTTCAAAGAACTTGTGATCCAAATAAAAACTCTAGACTTGAGTTGTGTGGCACTGGATTTGTATTTTAATCAGTGTCAAATGTGCCATGTGGGTTAGTTGAAAAAAAATCTAAATTGCAACTTGATAAATAGTATTTATATTATTGCTGTCAAACGATTAATTGCGATTAATCACATCCAAAATAAAAGTTTTGTTTTCATAATATACGTGTGTGTGTGCTGTGTGTATTTATCATGTATATCTAAATACAAACACATGCATGTATATATTTTAGATTTTTTTTTATATATTACATATGTTTATATATAATATACACTTTAAGAATATAATGTATATGCATGTATATATTTCCAAAATATATGCTGTATGTGAGTATAATATATCTATATATACACAGTACACACACATATCATGTTAACAAAAACTTTTATTTTGGATTAATTGCGATTAATCATTTGACGGCACTAATTTATGTAAGGAGAAAAGTGATGCAGAATGGTGACAAATTCCATAGAAATCATCAAAATAGAAAACAAATCAACTACAAGTGTATAAATCTGACATAACTACAGAAGAAAAAGAGAAACTAAACACATTTAGCATGCTACAGTTGATGCATCACCTGCCCCACTTTGATTAGTTAAACTAACCAAACCCAACACATACAAAGAATGGGAAAACATTGAAATATCACACACTGATGCAGCACTAATATGATGTTCATGAACTGCAGGAGGAAAACACTGCACTGCATTTGGCAGCTAAGCAAGGCCACAGTGACGTCCTACAGAAGATCATGGAGAGCATTGATGAGAAAAACATTGTAAGTATCCCATTTTTGTGTGCATTTATAAGAGTTAATTTTGGCTGTGGTGTTATTTGCTTCACATTGTGATCTTTTATCAGGATGGCATGACGGCTTTACATTTGGCAGCTGAAGGAGGGCATTATGAATGTATCAGACTCTTGCTGGAAGCTGGCTGTAGTGTCAATAAACTTACTCACGTGAGGACATTGTTTTATACTATCATCAGTCTGCATAATAACTCATGTGGTTTGAAGCACACAGTAAAGTGTCTCTTCTTATAGAGTAACAGGACGGCTCTTCATCTGGTGGCCCAGCGTGGCTCAGGAAGTGAGGTCAAACTGCTGGTACAAGGCTGGGATCAATCTGGATTCAGTAGACACAGTGAGTACTACAAACCCCAGCGTACTTGCTTTTTATGTTTCTGGTAGTTAATTTACTGTAGAACATGAGAGAATGTTAAGAGTAAAAATATGCTATGGCAATGGCATGCCCATTAAAATAACTAATTTGCTGGATTCTCTGTTAGCGGTGTGCAATAATGCTCTGCATAACAAACAAGACCATCTTGATTATGTTACAGACATCTTTAAGAAATAATATTATACAGAACACAGCTAACAGAAGTTTAACTGCATCAGCTGTTTTGTCCTTTGAGAGCATGACAAAAGCACCATAGGCCACGCACACACTACAAGTTTCAGGAGTTACAACCGAATTTAACTGCAGTGTGTATGTGGCCTATTTGGGACAAGTCATGTGTGGATTTATTCCTGTCCAAATGTCAGTGTTAAAGGCAACATTATGGGGAGTATTTCAATATTTAGCAAAAATTATGGGAATGTTACTCTTGAATGTTCTCTAAACCATCTTAGATTAACATCCAACTGAAATGTTTCAGAAAATGTTCCATAAAAATGTTTTGTACTAACGTTTTCAGAACATTATTAGACATTTTGAATGAACATTCTATTAATGTTACTTGTTCATAAACCGTTAGAACCTTGCCAGAATGTGAGCTAAAGTTCTAAATACATTCTCTGTTAGCAAATACACGTCTAAGGCCGCATCCAGACAACGTTAACGCCTCTTAAAGAAAAGAAATACACTGATGAGATAATTCATTTGAGTAAGATCACAATGTGGAGTGCATCATTTGGGAACATTTAAAAATGTACCTGATTCCCGAGTCAGAAGCTAAAACATCAGAAACTTTACAATTGTAGGTTTGACTCTTCAGAAAACCCGAAGTATTTACAGACATGTTTCCTTACCAGCAACATACTTCAGCTCTGCACTTGGCAGTACTCAACAACTCCACAGGAATAGTCCAGGATCTTATCGATGCAGGATGCGACCTGGACGTCTTTGACAATGTGAGTGTTTCACATTTACAAATGCAGTCATGATTTTACTGATTAAGGGATGGTTTCTTCATTCATTCATCAACAATTGTTCCTCACAGCGGCTTCAGACTGCTTTGCACATAGCAGCAGAACACGGACGGCAGAACATCGCTGAGATGATCCTGATATCTGGAGTCAACCTCAATCTGCTCGACAAGGTGCACATTACTGTTGGCATACTTGAGTGTGGTTGATACATTTTCATATTGTAATACACTTGTGATCAAACAATTGAACAAAAGATATTTACTTCAAACGTTACAGCAAGAAAAGACGTCACTGGATGTTGCAGCACGAGCAAACCATGTGAATGTCGTCGACATGATTATCAAAGCTGACAGATTTTACAAATGGGAGAAGGTATGTTCAGTGTACATTAAGCTTAAATTAACTGATTCAGATATTATGATCATTATTTGAATATTAAAGATTTGAAATGTGTTAATTTGCTTTCTAGGACAATGTGACGAGTGACTCTGACTCTCTGCTGGGAATGAGACTTAGCTTTAAGCAAGATCATCGACAGGAGACACAACATATCCGATCTGTCCTGTGGAAACTTGCCTCCAAATATCTCAAACCAGGCGAGTGGAAAACACTGGCTCGGCTCTGGAAGTTCTCCGACGCACATATCCGAGCCATAGAGCACCAATGGACTGGTACGTCATTTAACAGAAATGTGTTTTTTTTAAATGCACTCAGCAGATTATGTATAATATATGAAGTTATTTTTCAAAAACATAACTCCATTTTTAACCATTTTCGCAAATCATGTTTTCTCATTGTGCATTGAAATTAATCTCAATCAAACTGCCATTGAGTTATTGTGGACTAGATAACAAATGCAGCTAACTAACACCATAAAAACATAATACAAAAACATGGCTTTTGAAATTTTGAGTTATTTGTTTTTACAAATAGACTATATATAGATATATAATACACCAATGGCACAACTCTTTTCAACATTGATTATCATAAATGTTTCTTGCGCATCAAATCAGCATATTATTATGATTTCTGAAGGATTATGTGACACTGAAGACTGGAGTAATGATGCTGAAAATTCAGCTTTGATCACAGGAATAAATTACATTTTTAGACAATCAAATAGAAAACAGTTTATTACTGTATTTTTAAGAAATAAATGCAAAAACAAAAAAAATACTGACTCCAAACTTTTGAACCCTATCCTTTTTTTAGTTAGAATATGATTTAAATTAAAGCAATATTGTATTCTATGTAACCCTTTAAAATGTAATGATTATAAATGGGGAAATACACATAGGTTATTATTTTATTAGAAGTAAAATAACATTTTTTTAATGGGGCTATAAATGCTTTCCTGAAAATGCCAAAAATCAAATGTCAAAATATGTACTAAAATACAAAACGTCTGGAAATAGACATTTCTCAGAAGTTTTTATTACACTAAGGGAAATAGGTTCATGACATGAGCCAGTAAACAGTAATTAGTGTAAAGCAGTCTGCTTAACTTGTATTTCTAAATCCGAAAACAACCCCCTAAGAGCCATTGTATTCCTCAGCACTATTACTCATACAGTTACACTAGCCTTCAATCTGCACCATTTCCCCTAATATAGTGCATAGTTCTCCCAGGGCTGCCCAGTGTGTTTAGTGTGATAAGATAACCTGTCATAGTGATGACAAGCTCTGAACTGTTAAAGGTACAAAGAGCTACAAGGAGCACGGGCACAGGATGCTGCTCATCTGGCTGCACGCAGTGATCAGCGCTGGAGAAAACCCCATCAAGGGCTTGTACGAAGGTCTGACTGGGATCTCAAGGATTGATTTGGCAGGTGAATTCAGCATTAGTTCATATTTGTATATACGGTGTTTCTAAACCTACTGTGATGCCGATCTAGACAGAGTCTGAAATGCATGATGCATACAAATTCTAAGGCAGCAAAATTAAACTTAAAATATTTTTGGCTGAATTGCATGTATTTTATGGAAGGCAATGCCAGAATGCACTGTAGTGAATTTGTATGCAAATTAAATAAAACAATTCTAGTTAGGTTATTATTCTGGCCAAGACATATAACTTTTTAAGGATTATGCCTTGAAATAGATGATTGTAAGCAGCAAGAACACTTTCTGAGTTTCCGATCAGAGCTATTGAGTCTATATGTTTTATAGTTTCACTGTCTACAGCCTTTACCTTCCCTCTTTTATAACTTGTTTTCCTTCCAAACAGAAAGCATGCGGCAGCAGGCAAATGCGGATCCATCCTCTGCTAAAAAATGCTCTACAATGTAATGTGAGATTTACATTTATGCATTTAGCAGACGCTTTTATCCAAAGCGACTTACAGTGCATTCAGGCTATACATTTTTCTTTTATCAGTATATTGAGAAAGGTCTAGACTGAGCACATACCAACCAGGAGCATGGATGCTCTGATGAAACACAAATACTCCCTAAAATACCACCTCCGTGATGTGACCGATACGAAAACTTAGCCTGTTCACACCAAGAGCAAACTTTTACAGCAAACATGACTTTGGATTGAAAGGATGTGTTTCTGTGGAACCAATCATATTGAGAAAATATGACAGCGCTTTTTGAGTAGAGCAGGTACATTTTTTTCTCTCTCTCTCTCGCCAAGCAATAACATTTTTGGTCATGGTGAGTTTCAGGTTCATTTGTACAGTTATGTTTGTCTTTCTGTCCTTTATTAATTTGTACTTGCAGCTTTTCTGCTGTAATTGTTATTTTTAAGACTAGAAACAAAGACAATACTAATACAGCTGCATTGCTCAGGAGACCGGGTAACACATGTTTTATGTGTGTTTAAATGTGTGTGATCGTCCTGCTCATTATGGGATTTGCAAGACTGAAAGGCCCACACTTTTTTTAGTTTGTGCAAATGTTCTTATATGAGTGCGAGACAAAAGAGAGAAGAAGGAACAATGAAATTAAAACAATAAACCACTGCAGTATTTTATGCAAAATAGGGCTGGGTTGACATCGAATTTCCTTCTTTTTTGGAGTAAATCCCAACAAGCTTCGTTACTTTTGATATAAAACAGTCTTAGCTTTAAAATTCTGTCACTTTTTTATGAAATTCAAACAGTAAATACAGTTTTATCACTTTATAATGAAGTGCGATGGATTGCTGTAATGCCTAATTTCCAGCTGCAACACGGAGCGCACGTGAATCAAACATATTCCCCCTTTAATACTTGTTATTGCATGGAATAAACATGAATGAACATCAGAAGTTATGTTAAATGTATCATGTCTTATGTAAGTGCTCAATCAGTGTTTCAGCTGTGGAAAGACATCAGTAGAAAAGCTTGTAAACGTTAACCTCAGAAAAGCCATTCGATGCCCACACTTTAATAGTTAGCTTTAAATAAACTCTACAGAGAAGCATGCCGGTGAACACCGTTACATATTCATATTTTTTACTTGACCTGCTCTTCAATATTTGAATAAATCCATTATCAAAACACGTTTATATGACAGCCACCATTTAAATCTTTATATAAAAAAAATGAATTTGAGCATAATTATATCCTAAATATTATCTTCGTCCTTTTACAGTTTACAGCATTAGTTGAGATTTCCTTATTTTGAGAAAAACTTACGTATTGTACCTGATACGTATCAAAATGAATCCGTTTGTAATCCAGATCAGACTTGAATTGAATCACAAGCTTGAGAATGAACATTGAATGGTGAAATTAGTGTCACCGCAGTCCAAATGCAAACGCTCTGAATATATTCTTTCTGCCCAAGCAAGAGATGTGTAAATGTTCGTGATGTTAGAGATGCCTGAGAAAAGTGTAGACTGTAACTGTACTTGTTAAGTTGGCTTGGGAAAGCCAACTTACTGATATTCTATTTAAACTTATTCTTATTATTATTATTCTTACGAGACTAAATTTGCAATTGCTACTCCTCCTAGAGCTTTAACTCTACAAACTCGAAACTCGCAACATATCTCCGAACTATTCTGACTCGAGTTGCTATATCTTTTCTAAGCGATCGGGTTTATGCTAATCGTACAATTAGCGAAAAACCGCGCAAAAAAACGCATCGACAATGCATGGCGGCAAACTTCGACGGGTTGTAGCGCAGAGCGAGAATTTCGTAGAAACTTGTGAATCACAACATTTGAAGAGGCTATCAAGCTGAGCGAGATCATACCCCGCAGTGGGGTATAAGTTTTACCACTGGGGCGCAAGAGCCCCCCAAAATTGTCCCATAGACTTACATGGTGAGGGGACGGCCCATGAAATAGCATATAGGTTGAAACTACGATGGTAATTTACATAGGAAATGATCTATTGACTCTTTCTATCTACTGACTCTATCTATCTACTGACTCTATCTATCTATCTATCTATCTATCTATCTATCTATCTATCTATCTATCTATCTATCTATCTATCTATCTACTGACTCTATCTATCTATCTATCTATCTACTGACTCTATCTATCTATCTATCTATCTATCTATCTATCTATCTATCTATCTATCTATCTATGCTAGCAACATGCTAGTCACTTGCTAATCATGCTGGCAACATGCTAGCAACATGCTAATCATGCTAAAATCATGCTAGCAACATGCTAATTATGCTAGCAACATGCTAACAACATGCTAGCAACAAGCTAATCATGCTAAAAACATGCTAGCAACATGCTAATCATGCTAAAATCATGCTAGCAACATGCTAATCATGCTAAAATCATGCTAGCAAAATGCTAGCAAAATGCTAATCATGCTAAAATCATGCTAGCAACATGCTAATCATGCTAAAATCATGCTAGCAACATGCTATTCATGCTAGCAACATGCTAATCATGCTAAAATCATGTTAGCAAAATGCTAATCATGCTAAAATCATGCTAGCAAAATGCTAGCAACATGCTAATCATGCTAAAATCACGCTAGCAAAATGCTAGCAACATGCTAATCGTGCTAAAATCATGCTAGCAAAATGCTAATCATGCTAAAATCATGCTAGCAACATGCTAATCATGCTAAAATTATGCTAACAACATGCTAATCATGCTAAAAACATGCTAGCAACATGCTAGCAACATGCTAATCATGCTAAAATAATGCCAGCAACATGCTAGCAACATGCTAATCACGCCATCAACATGCTAATCATGCTAAAATCATGCTAGCAAAACATTCTAATCTTGCTAGCAACATGCTAGCAACATGCTAATCATGCTAGCAACATGCTAGCAACATGCTAATCACGCTAGCAGCATTCTAGCAACATGCTAATCATGCTAAAATCATGCTAGCAACATGCTAATCACGCTAGCAACATGCTAGCAACATGCTAATCATGCTAAAAACATGCTAGCAACATGCTAATCACACTAGCAACATGCTAGCAACATGCTAATCATGCTAAAATCATGCTAGCAACATGCTAGCAACATGCTAATAATGCTAGCAACATGCTAGCAACATGCTAATCACGCTAGCAACATGCTAGCAACATGCTAATCATGCTAGCAACATGCTAGCCACATGCTAATCATGATAAAATCATGCTAGCAACATGCTAGCAACATGCTAATCATGCTAGCAACATGCTAGCAACATGCTAATCTTGCTAGCAACATGCTAGCAACATGCTAATCACGCTAGCAGCATGCTAGCAACATGCTAATCATGCTAAAATCATGCTAGCAACATGCTAATCACGCTAGCAACATGCTAGCAACATGCTAATCATGCTAAAAACATGCTAGCAACATGCTAATCACGCTAGCAACATGCTAGCAACATGCTAATCATGCTAAAATCATGCTAGCAACATGCTAGCAACATGCTAATAATGCTAGCAACATGCTAGCAACATGCTAATCACGCTAGCAACATGCTAGCAACATGCTAATCAGCTAGCAACATGCTAGCACATGCTAATCATGTAAAATCATCTAGCAACATGCTAGCAACATGCTAATCAGCTAGCAACATGCTAGCAACATGCTAATCTGCTAGCAACATGCTAGCACATGCTAATCAGCTAGCACATGCTAGCAACAAATCATGCTAAAATCATGCTAGCAACATGCTAATCACGCTAGCAACATGCTAGCAACATGCTAATCATGCTAAAAACATGCTAGCAACATGCTAATCACGCTAGCAACATGCTAGCAACATGCTAATCATGCTAAAATCATGCTAGCAACATGCTAGCAACATGCTAATAATGCTAGCAACATGCTAGCAACATGCTAATCACGCTAGCAACATGCTAGCAACATGCTAATCATGCTAGCAACATGCTAGCCACATGCTAATCATGCTAGCAACATGCTAGAAACATGCTAATCACGCTAGCAACATGCTAATCATGCTAAAATCATGCTAGCAACATGCTAATCATGCTAAAATCATGTTAGCAACATGCTAATCATGCTAAAATCATGCTAGCAAAATGCTAGCAACATGCTAATCATGCTAAAATCACGCTAGCAAAATGCTAGCAACATGCTAATCGTGCTAAAATCATGCTAGCAAAATGCTAATAATGCTAGCAACATGCTAGCAACATGCTAATCATGCTAAAATCATGCTAGCAACATGCTAATCATGCTAAAATCATGCTAACAACATGTTAATCATGCTAAAAACATGCTAGCAACATGCTAGCAACATGCTAATCATGCTAAAATAATGCCAGCAACATGCTAGCAACATGCTAATCACGCCATCAACATGCTAATCATGCTAAAATCATGCTAGCAAAACATTCTAATCTTGCTAGCAACATGCTAGCAACATGCTAATCATGCTAGCAACATTCTAGCAACATGCTAATCACGCTAGCAGCATGCTAGCAACATGCTAATCATGCTAAAATCATGCTAGCAACATGCTAATCACGCTAGCAACATGCTAGCAACATGCTAATCATGCTAAAAACATGCTAGCAACATGCTAATCACGCTAGCAACATGCTAGCAACATGCTAATCATGCTAAAATCATGCTAGCAACATGCTAGCAACATGCTAATAATGCTAGCAACATGCTAGCAACATGCTAATCACGCTAGCAACATGCTAGCAACATGCTAATCACGCTAGCAACATGCTAGCAACATGCTAATCATGCTAAAATCAATTCTAGCAACATGCTAGCAACATGCTAATCACGCTAGCAACATGCTAGCAACATGCTAATCATGCTAGCAACATGCTAGCCACATGCTAATCATGCTAGCAACATGCTAGCAACATGCTAATCATGCTAGCAACATGCTAGCAACATGCTAATCACGCTAGCAACATGTTAGCAACATGCTAATCATGCTAGCAACATGCTAGCAACATGCTAATCATGCTAGCAACATGCTAGCAACATGCTAATCATGCTAGCAACATGCTAGCAACATGCTAATCACGCTAGCAGCATGCTAGCAACATGCTAATCATGCTAAAATCATGCTAGCAACATGCTAATCACGCTAGCAACATGCTAGCAACATGCTAATCATGCTAAAAACATGCTAGCAACATGCTAATCACGCTAGCAACATGCTAGCAACATGCTAATCATGCTAAAATCATGCTAGCAACATGCTAGCAACATGCTAATAATGCTATCAACATGCTAGCAACATGCTAATCACGCTAGCAACATGCTAGCAACATGCTAATCATGCTAGCAACATGCTAGCCACATGCTAATCATGCTAGCAACATGCTAGAAACATGCTAATCACGCTAGCAACATGCTAATAATGCTAAAATCATGCTAGCAACATGCTAGCAACAAGCTAATCAAGCTAGCAACATGCTAGCAAAATGCTAATCACGTTAGCAACATGTTAACAACTTGTTAACATCTATCTATCTATCTATCTATCTATCTATCTATCTACTGACTCTATCTATCTATCTATCTATCTATCTATCTATCTATCTATCTATCTATCTATTGACTTTTTCTATCTACTGGCTCTCTATCTATCTATCTATCTATCTATCTATCTATCTATCTATCTATCTATCTATCTATCTATCTATCTATCTTTTTTATGTAAACTTCGTACTTCAAACTGCTAGCTTTTAAAACTAAGTCTATAATACGTCAGACTTTCCCAAGCCAACTTCGAAGTTTGTTCACAAACTTCTTTATCTAGTTTGATTTGTAAGTGTACTGTAGGTCTGCTTGTTTTAAAGTATTGGGTAAAATATGAGTCACATATACAGCATGACTGAAGTTAAGGTATTGATTACCCTCCCCCACACACACACTTAGCCTGTTCATTTAATTTAATTGTAGATTGCACTTAAAACTCTATCTAGATATTTTTGTTATAATGCTTCAGTGGACTGTGACTCAACAGGACATTCAGTGCTGAATGCGGTTAAAGGTTAATATTGACGTATGAAAATATTTCTGCCAAGATTTGCAATCATGCAGGTTATCGGGTTGTAACCAAACCAAATGTTATGTATGAAACTAAAATGCTAGTCACGTGCATCACTGTTGTCATTTTAAATGAGGTGAAAGTATGACAAACACATCCATCCAAACCAGCGTCTCTGAGGAACAGGCAGCGGCTTTCTTTTGAAATGATTTACAAACTGTCTCCAAGCAACGCAAACAAAATAAACTAAAATATTACAACAGGAAGTTCTGCTTATTTCGTTACCACAAGGTTTCCTCCCAAGAATTAATCCAATAATCTTTGTGTATTCTTTCTGTAATAGTCCATAATATTTGTTTTTAATTGGTGCTTGGTCTGTGCACATTTCTTTCCTGATTCAGAAGCGATCTTTTAAAGTTAAAACATCTTAATGATGGATGCGTTTATTACAAACACACAGCTTTTCTCTTCACACGATGTTAATTGATGGACTGGAGTCGTGTGGATTATTGTGATGTTTTTATCAGCTGTTTGGAGTCTCATTCTGACGGCACCCATTCACTGCAGAGCATCCACTGCTGAACAAGTGAGTTAATGCTACATTTCTCCAAATCTGTTCTGATAAAGAAACAAACTCGTATACATCTTGGATGGCCTGAGGGTGAGTACATTAGCAGCAAATGGACATTTTTGGGGTGAACTGTTCCTTTAAGCCAGTGGCATTCGTATCCACCTCTATTCTGATTTTGATGATTCACTCAGAAAAACATCACGATACTGTTGTAATGTTGGTTGCAACTTCCGTTTCTCGCCAAGTTTAATGTGCTGGCTCCTTCAAAAAACTGTTATGGTGGTACCAGATCATAATATCATGGTACTAAATGACTATATACTCTTGTATTTAGGTGATGGTCTAAAACAAATTATAATCTAGCCTACTGTGGTAGAGACTTTAATTTATTTGCATGCCATACATTTGTAATGTCCAATTCATTAATCTGATTCATATGTAAACACTTCAATAAGATATGAATATGTTTTATTGTGTAGCCATTCCAGTGTTTTTATTGTATGTTAATGATTTAGTGAACGTAATTGGCAGGTGAGGGAATGTGTAATAAATCTATAATAATGATCAATACCTGGCTTTTGGGGTTACACAGCTTTTATTTAAGTAAATAATGACACTTTTTGATTTGTTTCCAAATCAAAGACTCCTGATAGGTCATTTGGAAAGGGTAAGAGATTTATAAAATCTTGTGTTGAAATGAGTTGTTTTATATCAGTGCATGACTCCAACAGACATAATGATGTTGACAACATTCATACAAATAATAACACCAACATACAAAAGCCAGAAAATTAAGTTCAAGGAGTAAAAAGTGCTACATTTAACAAATACGTGCATTTTATATAGTGTAAGGCAACCGGGTCAACATACGGCATTCTATGAAAACTCTTACCATGTAATCAATTTCACTTATTTACAGTCATACTTATCAAAATATAGTAAAAATAGGCTCTTTTAAAGTCCATTTAGCTGAGTTTAAGGTCACAGAAGAATACCGGAACGTGATCTTTGAATGTCGAGTAGCTGAAATGAGTTCAAATCAGATCCCGATCAACATTCAGAGGATGTTTGTATCAGAGGTCTCTCTACGATTCGGTGTCAGTCTCACTGCTGTTGCTCAGATTTGTCCTCTGCACTTCCAGCTCCTCTGCACTGACCATCTCTGGACTGATAGCGGCGTACCGTGTCCCATGAAACTGACGCAGGTGTATCTACAGAGTAAAACCAGAGTAACAGTGCCAATTAAGCCCCTGAAATCATTGTGTTTTTAATCACCATTCACTGAACATGTCAAGCTTTAGTATCATAAAACCGGTCCTTATGTCTTTAAAACAGACCGCCTTTATTCACTGAGAATCCGCCTCCAAAAAGTCATTAACTATTGCAATCAGATCATGGTGTCATGAGTTTGTGAATCAAAAGAACAATTTGTTCAAGAACTGAAGATTTTTAGCAAATAACAAATTAATCTGTTTCTCACAAAAGATTCGGACACAAGTCTGGCTACTTTTACTTGCTGCTTTTTTCACTTTTAAAGCTTTGGATTACTATAATTGCAGGAAAACGAGCATGTAAAACGGTTTTCAAATTGTCTTAGATAAAAAAAGACTTATTTGGGGTCAAACAACATGAGGGTGAGTAAGTAATGACAGAATTAAAATGTTTGATTGAAATACTCTGTTTAACATCTTGAAACTCACTTGTATGTACAGGTTGACTTCTGCACTTCTGCACAGATATGGGAAGTTTCCTCCTGTTTTGAGATGAGCTCTTCTAGCGTTGGGGTACAGCTTATACATTTCTTCCTTTGCCTCGTGTGACAGGGCACTCTGATCAAAAACCTAAGTGAAAATATGTTTTCAATGATAAACTTGCATCTTATTTCTGTAACTTAGAGTGTTTCAGTTCTATAATTATACAAAGTTTAACATAATTACGATTTTTTTTTTAAATGATTTGTAAAGACGTCTCTTAACGTTATGTGTTCAGGCAGAACAGCCTATCGTAATGTTTGGACCAGCCATTTTGATTGGACGAACATTGTTTGGTCCACAGAAATGCATATGAATACATTTAGATCACTTAACCTAGTGATTGCCATCGAGATGTAAAAAGACTTTCAATCAGCATATAACAAAAAAAAAATTGCACCAAATCACCTACCCTACCTTTAAGAAACATTTCTTATTATCCACGTCGACAAGGTTTTTGCTGCGTAATATTTTTTGTGGAAATTGTGATGCACAAGAAAAAATAACTTTTTACATCAAGGCCACATTAAATTGATCAAAGGTGACATTAATGACATTTACAATGTTACAAAAGATGTCTGTTTCAAATTAATGCTTTCACTGAACTTTCTATTCATCAAAAATACCAGTTTTTATAAAGCAGCAAATTTTCATTTTCAACATTGATTATATGTACAATTAATAATAAATGAGCAGCAATAATAATAATAATTAATAATTGAGTAATAGATCAGTATATTACAGTTATTTCTGAAGGATCATGTGACACTGAATACTGGAGTAATGATGCTGAAAACTCAGCTTTGCATCACAGAAATATTGCATTTTAATATATCTAAATAAAAACACAACATCGCAATATTACTGTTTTTTGATCAAATAAATGCAGGTTTGGTGATCACAAGAAACTTCTTTCAAAAACAATTTAAAAAAATCATAACATTTCAGACTTTCGACCAGTAGTGTATAAAGAAGACCTACATCCATTATAGTGACGGCAATCTCCTTTATCTTGTGAGGTTCCACGTATGAGTTTTGGCAGTTCATCGTGAGTCGAGAGGCCAGTTCACTCTGGTTCAGGCTTTCCAGCTGAAGCACAAACAAGCAGATAAATGAGCAAAGAGTGAGACAAATTACCTTCACGCGTCAGTATGAGAGCTAGAACTAACCACATCAATCCAGAACAAGCACTTCATGTGGTTTGATTTATGTGCCGTTTTCACATATCTATTTCAGTACAATGAAAGTTAGCATATTTACACATTAAATGTCCTTAAGGCAACAAACAAACTTAGATAAATGCTCTGAATGTATGATTTGTAATCATGTTTTGTGACATTTTACTAGATGTAGGTCAAATATTGTAGAAATGACATTTATTATATCATCAGCAACACAGTAAAAAATCAGTTCAGTAGAAATACTCACTCTGTCAACCATAAAGTCAATTGCATCTGCCATTTTTGGGTCCACAGGTCCTTTGGCAAAGTTACCGAGCACAATCTTTTTGAGCATGAAAGCAGGCATCAACCAAAAACTAGAGAAAACACATTATACAACATGAGACACATCCACAATGATGGAGACGTCACCACTGCAAAAGTATCCAGTATAAGTCTCTACCTGTTTGCTGTCCATGTCTGATTGAAGATCGACGTGTCGCTAAATGAGTTGCACAGGATCAGAGAATGAACTCTGGGAGATTTATGCGTGACTTCAGCAAATTTCTGAGCCAGGAATCCTCCCAAAGAGGCACCACACAAATGCACCTGCACAGACAGAGAACAAAAAACAGGTTGTGAAAGAGACCCATTTCTCGTCTTTTATACATAAAACAAATCAATACACCGTACCTTGTCCAGTTGTAAGTGGTCTAAAAGCTTCCTAAATCCATCACAAAATTCCAGCAGATCCCAATAGACAGGATACTGGAGCTGGATTCGGCAATATCAAGTTACACATCATGAAATAAACCAGAAAAAATCAATAATTCAGAAGAGAAGCAAAAGGACATGTTAGTTATACAAAATGCCATTTTGGAAATAGAAAGCAACTGAATAAAGCTTTCAATTGTTAACAGATATCTATTCCAGCAGGACTATCTGTAGTTGATGTGAAAACATACGGAGATGACGCGGTAGCCCCATCCGGAGAGAGCCAGCACCTGCTGGAAGAAAACCTCTGCCGTGCCGCTCACAGGCGGGAGGAAGATGATGGGGCACCTGATGCTTTTCGGCCCAGCATCATACAACGACCACACTTTACTGTCATCATCATCCACGATTATCTACAGAAGATGCACAGGCAAGACGTCTCACAAATGTGCTACTTCAGACTCATAATACACATATATTATTCTAATTTAAAATATTATTTTAACTCTACTTTTTTAAATGAGAATTAACAATGACGAATGACAATTATGCATTTCGTTTTCTACCACAATTTAAACTCAGACAGACAGACACTGACAGAGAGATAAACAGATAGACAGACAGACAGACAGACAGATAGACACAGACAGACAGACAGACAGACACAGACAGATAGACACAGACAGATAGACACAGACAGATAGACACAGACAGATAGACACAGACAGATAGACACAGACAGATAGACACAGACAGATAGACACAGACAGACAGACACAGACAGACAGACAGACAGACAGACAGACAGACAGACAGACAGACAGATAGACAGATATAGACAGACACAACAGATACGACAGACAGACAGATAGGGTTATGGGTATAGAATATGGTCCTGCAGAATATAAGAATAAACAGCCAATATGTAAATAACATACAACCAATATAATAAACAGCCCATGTGTAAACAATAGGCATGCTAATAAGCAACTAGGTAATAATGAAAATCAGGTCCCTATACTAAATAGAAAGACAGATGAACTTACTCTTTTCAGAGGTACGGTGCTTCTGAACCAGCTATAGTCAGGAGATATTCGTATCTCCTCCATTGCTGAAATGCAAATGAAATATGAGGTTAAATACGTGTATGTTTCACAGAATAACTGACACGATCGACTCAAAGCTTGTAATTCAGATGAAAAGGAGAGGTACAGTGTCATTGATTGTACACCCCCTTCATGTATTTCACATAGAAAAACATGTGACTAGAGCAGTGTTTCACAACCCTGTTCCTGGACCTGCACATTTTCCGACTTTTCCTAATCAAACACACCTGAATCAGCTCATCAGTTCGTTAGTGGAGACTCCAGGACCAGAAATATATTGACTAGAGTAACGTTATATATTGGACTAGAGTATTAAGTGATCTCGCGAGTAAATGCGACAGGCGAACGCACATACACAGTTCCTGCAGTTACATACAATTATAAAAATGACGGTTTCTCTGAAATAATCGTTTAAATAAATAAAAAAGCGGACATACGATTGTTTTAGATGCTCAAAAACACAACATCTTCCTCTACAAAACTAGCGTTTGTTTACGCTTCACAACATCGCACATCAGGAGACGATTTCGAGCGATAGATGAGTAAATATTACCGTGTTTATTTACGAAATAACTCACCTTTTATTGACTTTCATCCACAGATTTGAAAAAACATTGTAGCCTTTCGCTGAATCACATGACAGCAGCTTCCGCTGCCAACAAACGATTGCAGGCACACGATCACACCAGCCAATCAGCACCCGGGAATTATGCGCATGGGCGGTGAGAGCAACGGGCGCTTTTAAAGGAACAGTTCACCCCCCCCCCCCCCCCCCAAAAAAAAAAACAAGACTCACACTCATGTTGTTCCAAACCTGTATGACTTTCTTTCTTCTGTGAAACGAAAAAAAGGAAATGAATGACAGAATGATAGTTTCGATCACAATTCACTTTCAGAAACTGGGGGGAGGGGGACAAATGCATATATTCACATCTCCTTTAGTGTTTCGGTGTAGTAATATTTGTATTTTTGTATGTAATGAGATGCTATATATTTTATATATATTATTAAATATTAGGTATGTCTGTCCATGTTTCCCTAAATTGCATGTGTTTGTTTTGCATCTTTAGTAATTGTATTTAATAAAAAGTATTCATATGCTTTTATTTTTATTAATTAGTTAGTTAGTTAGTTAATTAGTTAGTTAGATGTACTATGTAGACTACAGAGGTTTTTTTCAGGGTGCTTATTCTATAGTTAATCTGTAATGAACCCGGAACATGATAAAAGTGTGTAATAACACTCAAACGCACACGTTGTACTCTTCTCTGTACACTCTGTTCAGTTTCAGGACAGCTATGTATTGCTGCGGTGGGAGTGTGCTGTGATGTAAGCTGTTGTATTGTAGTTGTGGTGATGGACTTTTTGTTTCTGCTCATTGTAAAACAGACCCTGCGTCCTAATGTGCATACTATTCTCCACCCTATCAGCCCTAAATAGTATTGAAAATGACTAATATCACATAGAATTTAGTATAGATAGTATGCACATTGGGACGCATGCACACTGTTCATAGTTAAAGTCTGATTCACTGGCTTATTGATTATTGATTCATTTGATTCACTACTAAATGACTCAATACCACGACTGAGGTGCCCTTGAGCAAGTTACCAAACTCCCGCAGCTTAATGGCTGCTCACTGCTCCAGTTGTGTGTTCACGGTCTGTGTGTGTGTGTGTGTGTGTGTGTGTGTGTGTTCACTGGATGGGTTAAATGCAGAGCACGAATTCCGAGTATGGGTCACCATACTTTGGCTGCATGTCACGTCACTTTCAGATTCACTTTCCCTTTACAAATTAATTCACTGACGCAAGTGATTCGTTCACTGACCCAAATGATTCATTTGAATCTTTGAAGATTGATTCACTGATTCTCGGTCAGAATGATTCAGTGACTCAAGAGTGTCAGTTGTTTACTCGCACCAGTGTCTTGCTCAGACAGCAGTGTGGGTTTAGTTCAGTTGCCTACAGCAGCTCCCAAAATAACGTATTTCGTGTATTGATGTGATTGATTATTAGTTAATTCGTAGATTGGGGTTAAGTCATTTTTATTATTGTCGGGCCTGTATTGAATGGCTCTCGGTGCGTTAGCTCTCAGCTAGCGCTAACCTTCCAGCGCTCCTCAAATTCAACAGAATCAGTTCGTCCAAAAAAACAACAACACTCAAACATGTCGTGTACGTGTGCTTCAGCAGCAAGGAACACTCATCAATTCAGCTCATAGAGGTAAGAAGAAAGTCATATTTTGAAAAATATTAATGTTTGTTTGTTTCTTAGCTTAGTTTGGCTAGGCTGTTGCTAGTTTGCTAACAATATATAAACAAACCATGATGTAAGATTATAAAAAATAATTACAAATCAGCTTTAATTTAGAAAAATATATTTTAAATGCTTTATAAAGAAATGTATTCATAACACTGGACATTTATCAACTAACTTTCTTCTACTGCAGTACACAAGCGCATTGTTTATATAATAAGATTATTTATTAAAATGATAAACTACGACTCATTAATTAGTTTAATTTAGTTTTCTATTGTACGTAATTAGTTGGTTTGGCCTGGTGATTATTTAAAATGTATTTAAAATGTTTTTTTTTATAATATGAAAATTGAATAACTTGATTTGTCAAGACTCATGTAGTGTTATTAGAAACATTGTTATCTTATGGTTTGGCCTTGTGTTCCAGTTAAGTGTGATTTTTGTGTTTGTTGCCAATGTCCTGTAAAGGCACTTCAAGCAATATGACTTCATACCGTTATTTTGAGTGAATTTCCTCCTGAAGCTCTCATGTTTGTGTTTATGACAGGAATATCCGGCTCCAGAGTCCAGTTACTGTCACTGAGCTGTCCAGGGACTCGTGAGATTCGTCTGGCACACCGCGTCCCCCTGAGGTCGTTCTCCGAGACCACTGTGTATTATGCTTCAAAAGATGGGATGAAAGATGGAGATGGTGGAAAGGTAAAATGACAAACATCCTCATTCTCTGATAACAAGGGTTTGAGAAGGAAGTACACCTGGCCAGTGTAATTCATTCTCTTCCTGGAAATGTTTTTTTTTTGCTTTGTTTTCCTTTTAAGAAATCAGTTGGGGAAGGAAGTGGGAAAAAAAACAGCTCTGGTAATTCCGGCAAAGGAGGAAGTCAGCTGAGATGCCCCAAATGTGGAGATCCTTGCACACATGTAGAAACATTTGTTTGTGAGTACTTCATTTCATATAATCATTTACTTTTATTTGTTTGATCTCATTTCTTATTTTATTATCATTGTATTTTTATTTCATTTTTATTATGTTTTCATTGAATTATCTGTCTCTGTGTGTATTACTGGATTTCTCAAGGTGATCGTGTTTTTTTTGTAATACTGACCTTGTTTCCAAAGAGTTACGGTTTCTTTAGGCCTTGTGTTTGTTTAAGTAGGCCAGAGTGTTCACTGAACTAACTGTTCAATGCTAAAAATAAATCATACGCAACAAGTAGCTTTTTCAACTGTTAGTACTTTAATTAGTAACATGGTTTAAAGGTTGCCTAGTTAAAAGTAAATATTGAGATTGATTTAAATTGCAACTTTATTTTTTCTTTAATATTTAATTTGAATGCAATTGTTTCAAGGCTGTCTTTCAAATCTTCTGGTTTGCGGGCTTGTTTCTAGTTGTTTGTAATAATAATATAAGGGAATGCAATATGCATAAATATCTTATCTTATAGCAGAGTTGTAATTTCACAGTTGTACTGTAAAAAAATACTATTAAAATTGAAACAAAACATTACTGTTGTAGTATTTCACTGTGAAATAAATTGTATTAAAAAATGTAATGATGATATTATTTTACAGTACAACTGAAATTACAATTTTAATATAAGACCGGACGGTTTGTGCATGTTTCATTCCCAAATAAACATTATAAGAATCCCAAATTCAGAACAGATGCAGAGACGAGTTAATGTCGACTTTAAGACACTGAAAACTCTGGATCATGAGCTGCTTGAGTGCTACGGTTCAATCTGAAACATGTAACCCATATTTTAATTCAATTGCTGCATTTATGATTTGATAATCTCATTACGCAATGTCATGATTATGGTTTTAATTAAATGAATCATGCAGTGCTTAAAAAAACAACAACACTGAGGAAGATGTTATTTCTCTTTTGCAGCATCTACTCGGTTTGTGAAATGTGAAAAATGCCACCACTTTTTTGTGGTGCTTTCAGAAACTGACTCTAAGAAGAGTTTGAGTAAAGACCCAGAGTCTGCAGCGGAAGCTGTTAAGTTGGCTTTCCAGCAGAAACCCCCTCCGCCTCCTAAAAAGGTAAATATTCTTTTAACTTTGAGATTTTAAAGCAGTGTAACAGCCAAGGTTAGCTGGTGGTTCCCTCCTCTGTGTGTAATGTCTCTGCTTTTGTTTTCTCGCAGATCTATGCTTATCTTGATAAGTATGTTGTGGGTCAGGATTATGCTAAGAAGGTTCTGTCGGTGGCCGTGTACAATCATTATAAACGCATCTATAACAACATGCCAGCAGGCTCCAGGCAGCAGCAGGTGGAGGTGGAGAAACAGGCCTCCCTCACTCCTCGAGGTTTGTACTGCAGAGCGTGTGTATGTGTTGAACACGCATAGAAGGTAGGAACAGGTGGTTTTCACTAAACCGTTCTTATGTAAGAGACTCGTAGCCATTAGGAAATTAGTCTGTTCCAGGATACAATATTATACTTGGTGTGCTCAGAAAGCCAGGTTTCACTCAATCAGTTGAAAGCACAAAATGGAGAAGTGACGCTTTGGTAAAACACACAGGTTTGTGTTTCTAAGATTAAAATTAAAAATCCGTTTTTTTTATGTTTTATTTAAATGTTCATTGATTTACATATCAAAGATTTTTTTTTTCTCTAAATATGAGAATAATATCATATCCCAATTTTAAACGAGTAATTCACACAAAATAAACATTTGCTGTAAATTAACTCTTAACTGATTTGGAGAAATTTAGGATATCATCATTTGCTCACCAGTGGATCCTCTGCAGTGAATGGGTGCCGTCTAGGTCTGTTGTGGTGAAGGAATTTCCCTTGCAGTAATTTTGAGTGGCTCAATAACGGGAAGCAATGGCCTAAAATTAAATCACCTTAAGTATAGATTTGTTTATTACAGACACGCAACTTTTCGCTTCACAAGATGTTTATTGATGGACTGGAGTCGTGTGGATTATTGTGATGTTTTTATCAGCTGTTTGGACTCTCATTCTGACGGCACCCATTCACTGCAGAGGATCAATTGCTGAGCAAGTGATACAATGCAAAATTTCTCTAAATGTTTTATGCATCTTGGATGACATAATGGTGTGTAATTTGTCATTTTTAGGTGAACTTTTCCTTTAAATGATCTTTTTATTTATTTTAGTTGTCATGTTTGAAATAAAGCTCTTCAAGCCCTTCTTGAATCTTCTAATCTTCTCATTTTAGAAGCCAATATAACCTCCATTGTGATGTACTCTGTTCATTAGTATATAATCCAACAGCAGCATTTCATGAAATCTGTCATCTTTTGTCATTTGGCATTTGTACAATTCAGCTACATTTTTTTCAGCAGAGTTCACTGAATGTGCATGGTTTCTTGTTCTGTGAGAATTGGTAGTGATTTCGTCGTAACTGTCCTCCTTTCTCTGTAGATCTAGAGCTAAGACGACGAGAGGATGAATACAGGTTTACAAGTAAGTGTATGTCAACACCCATAATCTGCGTTATTGTCTATGTGTCATTTAAACCATTTATTTTTATAAACCGATCTGTTCCGTGTTGTTTCAATTTGCTTTGATTTTTGTTGGGTGTTGTACAAATGCCAAAAACATGCAGTCTGTTTCCTTTAACCCTTGTCACTGTTGGAGTGTTATATAATGCATATTGACGTAAGTGCCAATGCATGTATCAGAAACACTGCTGTTATGTTTTAACTAGTGGTGGGCCGTTATCGGCGTTAACGTGCTGCGTTAAGGTGAGACTCTTATCGGCGATAAAAAAAATATCGCCGTTAATCTATTCTCAAAGTTGGGTTGGGAGCTGGGTCTATACTACGCAAGCTATGATGACTTTCACCCTGATATTTTAGCGCGGATGTATACCTAGCCGAATTGCACTGTAGGGGGCGAGAACGAGTCTTCGAACTAGAGGCTCGCAGTCCGTGATGGACAGATTGTTAACGGCTTGTCTATGTGGTAATACAATCGGGCAGGACATCCAAACGCTCACCTATCATTCATCAACCTCAAATATGGCTTTTCATCTGAAAGATGTATGTAGTAGCAACTTTACATGGCCGCTCAATATGATGTTAACCTAGAGAAATGTGCGCTATTGAAGTGTTTGTGTGGAAGCGCGTTTGCTGCAGGACAGGCTCCGGTGCGTTCACTTGCTCTTAAAATCTCCGTCATTTTTGGTCATACAGATAAAAGTAGCCTAATACATCTTTCGAATCTGTAAAGACTCTACGTTTATTTGTGTGCACTCAGAATAACAACGAAACGTTGCGCTTTTAAGCAAACAGGATGCGCTTTAGGTCTCATGTGAACTTGAGCGAGAAACTTTGAAACTCGAATATATCTAAAAATACAGTACATAGAAAAATATATCTATAGAGAGTGAAATGTCAAAAAAAAAAAAAAAGAAGACGTGTGTGTTAGCATGGATGATTTACATGAAATTTAATCTGTGCAACACTGTGCATAATAAGATGGCTTTCAGTTCAATATAATAACAAAAACGACATTTTGGGCTTACTTTTAGTCATTATTTGGGTAGCACACATATTCTGAATGCCTTCGGCAGAATTCAAATGAGCCATTTTAATCTAGATTAATCTAGATTAATTCCAAAATTAATCTAGATTAATCTAGATTAAAAAAATTAATCTATGCCCACCTCTAGTTTTAACCCTCTTATGGTCTTCGTTACCTGTTTACACTTATGGTCTTTGGGGTCAATATGACCCCAACAATTTATAGAGTAATTGTAAAAAATATATACATTTTTAATAATACAAATAATATATCATTTTTGTTTGTTTACTTCTCATCTATACATTAATGCTGTGTTTTGGGAGATATGAAGTACTTTTGTACCTATTTACTGCAAAATTCCTCAACTACACATTTAGCTTGCATGTGAAATATTAAATTTTTATGAAAATATCATTTAAATTATGATCTAAATTTAATTTAAGTTGTTTCTGGATATTGAACTGAGTGTTAGGTGTAGAAGTGTGCCATCTGCTGGTTAGAGATAAACCTCACAGGATTGCAGTTTAAGAAATAAATAGTTTTGACCAGCAGAGGCAATAGAGAGCCATTCATTTTACTAGATGTGGCCAACTGCTCTATCACAACTTTTGTGATACATTTTGTGAATTTATATATATATATAAACATTAGAAAAGACATTAAAAATAAATATTCTTTCAAATAATAATTTTTGTAGTTTTTGAGAGAGTGAGAGGCAGTGCATGTGTCTGTGTGTGTGTGTGTGTGTGTGTGTGTGTGTGTGTGCGTGCATGCATTAGGTATTGCCCTTTTATATCTTTGTTCTGCATTTGTGACTGAATTTCTTTGCCAAATTCTATAAAAATGCTCTGTGGCAGTCATACATGGGTGTGCTTGTTTGTGTGTGTGCTTGTTTGTGTGTGTGTTTGTGTGTGTGTGAGTGAGCATGTTTTTTCTACATCACATTTATGCCCTAGTCCCAGGCCTTCATTTCTGTGTAAAAATTGTTAGATTTATGCCAGATCTATTGATATTTTTTGACAAATAAATAAAAAAAAAAGATGAAAAATCACATTTTCCATTCATTTTCAATGTGGGGTCATATTGACCCCAAAGACCATAAGTGTAAAATGTTTTTTTACATACCTTCAGAACAACCGAATCAAGCCCAGTTTTTTTGTGTGTGTGTATAGCTAGATAATGTAGAAAAAGTCACAAAATTTTATTCCACTGAGATGAAGGGAACCATTTTTATTTATTAAGAAAAAGTCGATTGGGGTCATATAGACCCCAGGGACAGAATGAGGGTTAACAGATAAGCAGAGAGTGAGAGTGCCCTAGTGACCTGGTTTAGCTGCTGGTTCATGTGTCCCTTTTGTCATATGCAGCTTTCAGAAGTTCTTGTCACAGGAAATCCCTTTGGATCCTGTGAATAGAGCAGCTGTGCACACTAAACCGTTTGACCTTACCAGTTAACAGTGCACGCAGAAACCAGTCTTTACCAAAGAAAAAAGTGCATATTTTGGTACTGTAGTTATGTTCTTTTAAGATTATTTATACTTATACAAATATTTTTTTATTTCACAAATATGTTTAGTTTTCATTGTAATTTTGGTTTACGTAATTAGTCATTTATGTGCTTTTGTGATTAGTCATTTTTCTATTTCTATTTAGCTTTATTTTATTTTAGTATTAGTAACATTAGGCAAGGCGAGTTTTATAAACAGTCGTGGTCAGAATTATTGGCACCCTTGGTAAATATGATCAAAGAAGGCTGTGAAAATTAATCTGCATTGTTAATCTTTTGGTCTTTTATTTAAAAAAATCACAAAAATCTAACCTTTCATTGGATAATAAGAATTTAAAATGGGAGGAAATATCATTATGAAATAAATGTTTTTCTCAAATACACGTTGGCTACAATTACACCCTTTTATTCAATATTTTATATTCAATATTTATATTTTTATTCAGCCACTTTTATTCAATAGTTTTTGAAACCTTAATTTGCCAGTTAAACAGCTCTGAATGTTCTCCTATAATACCTGATGAGGTTAGAGAACACCTGACAAGAGATCAGAGACCATTCCTTCATCCAGAATCACTCCAGATCCTTTAAATGACCAGCTCCATGACGGTGCTTCTTCTCTTCAGTTCACTCATCTTCTACTAGGTTCAGGTCAGAGGCCTGGACTGGCCAGCAGAAGCTTGGTTTTGTGCTCAGTGACCCATTTTTGTATTGGTTTTTTTAGGTTTGTGTTTGGATTATTGTACGAACCGTACAATAATCCAGTAATTAATACATAATCTACCATGTAGATCCAAACATGGCCCATTATAAGATTTCTAAGTCAGTCACTTTTTCGAGAGATTTTTTTATCTGTTGGTATTTGATATAATCCATGATGTCGTGTGTCTAAACTCGATGTCCAGGACCTCCAGCAGAAATATAGGCCCACAACATCAAACATACAGCAGTATATTTCATTGTACACATGGGGTACATTTTATCCCTGTGTTCACCAAACCCATCTTAAGTGTTTGCTGCTAAAAAGCTCATTTTTTAGTTTCATCTGACCATAGAAGCGAATCTCATTTGAAGTTCCAGTCGTGTCTGATAACTGAATATGCTGGAGATTGTTTTTGATGAGCTAGGATCATTTATCTTGAAGCCCTCCCAAACAACATGTGGTGATGTAGGAGCTGTTTGACAATATTTTAAAAGGTTTTCTGATCCCGAGACTCAACTATTTTCTGCAATTCTCCAGCTGTGGTCCTTGGAGAGTCTTTAGCCGCTCAAACTCTCCTCCTCGCCGTGCATTAGGACGATATAGACACACATCCTCTTCCTTTCACTGCTCTAGCTCTTTTCTTAAAGCCACTTCACTAATTTGTGAAGCTCAATTATCTTTTGCTGAACATCAGAAATATATTCTTTGGTTTTTCTAATTGTGATGGATGATTAAGGGAATTTGGGCTCTTCCCTCATATTTATATTTCTGTGAAACAGGAAGCCATGGCTGGATAATTTCATGTTAATAATATCTCAAAATTGTGACTATGAATGCGAATATACTTCAGAGATATTTTACTCATAAGAATTTATAGGGGTGCCAATAATTGTGTATTTGAGAAGACCATTTGTTTCATAATGAGATTTTCCCCCATTTTCAATTGTTTTAGTTCAATGAAAGATTAGATTTTATTAAAGATCAAAAGGATTAATAATGCAGATTCATTTTCAAAGCCGCCTTTGATCATATTTACCAATAATTCTGACGGCGACTGTAGCACATTTCATACACATGGTAATTCAAAGTGCTTTACATAAAAGGATGTACAATAATCATAAAAAAATTATAATCGCAACAATACAACAAGAAATTTTAAACGTTTAAAATTATTTAATAATGGATTTAAAATGAATTTAATTAGTATTTCAACTTTTTTGTGAGTTATTTGCAAAGGCAATATATTTGATTGATAGTTTTTCATCAATTATTTTTATCTTTTATTTGATTTTAGCTTTCAATTAATGATTTATAATGTTTATTTTGACTGACCTACATAGCAACTTTAAAGAAATGTACAATACCAATGTCTTATTAATACTAATTAATCTGAATCGACATCATATATGCTGTCATTTACTACAATTAATAATTTCAGATAATCCCTCAGTTTGATTAAGAAAAATTGGCTATTTATTTTGCCTGTTCAAATTTATCTTAAACATCATTCATCTTTACATTTACATTTATGCATTTAGCAGATGCTTTTATCCAAAGCGACTTACAGTACATTCAGGTTATACATGTTTTGTCAGTATTTGTATTCCCTGCGAATCGAACCCACAACCTTTGCGTGCTAACTGAGCCACAGGAACACTTTACGATACAATCTTTGTATCGTAAAGTTGGTTTAACAAACATGCTGAGTTTTGAATGTTTTGACTCAAACTGTTTTTGAATGTCTTGGCTTGGACTGCCGCAGTAAGGGCATTAACGTTAACATAATGAGTCAGAAGTTTATACCTGTGGAACATTCATTTTAAAGGTCTTCTGTAAACTGGGCTAATTATGTAAGAGATAAAAAAAAATTAAGATGAGATTTTCAAAGCACTGAATTATTATATGCATAATGAAGTTTCTCTGAGAGTCAGAAGTCATTTCTGAATGCCCTAAGCTCCAAAAAGTAATATTTTTTTCTTTTTATGTTTGTTTTGTGATGTAATTTGCCCAGAGCTGCTGCAGATTGCAGGGATCAGTCCTCATGGAAACGCTCTGGGCGCCTCCATGCAGCAGCAGCTGAACCAGCAAGCACCTCCAGAGAAGAGAGGAGGAGAATTGCTGGACTCCACACACGCTGACATCAAGCTAGAGAAGAGCAACGTAGTGCTGCTGGGTCCCACCGGCTCAGGTGAGACGGAAACACCCTTTCAGTGCGGTCTACAGTTTGACAGTTGTTCAAAAGCTTGGGTCAGTTAGATTGAAACAAAAAAAATCGTACTTTTATTAAATTAATCAAAAGTGACAGTAAAGACATGTAGAAGGTCACAACAAATTTCTGTTTTAAATAAATGTTGTTCTTTTGAACTTTCTATTCATCAAAGAATGCTGAAAAAATATCACAAATATATAACAGCAGAACTGTTTTTAACATTGCTAATAAGAATAGTTTCTTGAGCAGCAAATTTGAATGGCAATGTATTGAATAAAAGCAGCCTTAAAATGATGTTTTGGGTAAAGTGTGCTAATATGAACAACTAGAAACCTAACTAATCTGTACTACAGGGAAAACACTTCTGGCCCAAACGCTGGCCAAATGCCTGGATGTTCCCTTTGCAATCTGTGACTGCACCACCCTGACTCAGGCAGGGTACGTGGGAGAGGACATCGAGTCAGTCATCGCTAAGCTACTCCAGGATGCCAACTATGTGATCGAGAAAGCTCAACAAGGTAACAGTTGTGGGAAACTTCTGTGATATTTAACCACAGACCATGTAGTCCAGGAGCTTGTTCAATTTAACTTTGATTTGGATGTTGATATTGTTTCAGGTATCGTGTTTTTGGACGAAGTCGACAAGATAGGTAGCGTTCCTGGGATCCATCAGCTAAGGGATGTGGGAGGAGAGGGAGTGCAGCAGGTTGGTCATCATTACAAATGAACCAGATTCCATGTCCTAGGACACACACGTCAGATATGTCACTGATATTCAGCTGAACTTTACCCTAAATTACAAGAATGCTCACATGGCTGTTAAAGATTAACAGAAGCAGGCTGTTATCCTTGGAATACTTCTGTATTTCTGTACTACTTTAATCACTAACTAAAACTTATGATTGACTAATTTCTACAAAATGCTACAAAAACTTGTTTCCCCCCACAGGATACAAAAACTAATATATATATATATATATATATATATATATATATATATATATATATATATATATATTAGTGGTGGGCCGTTATCGGCGTTAACGTGCTGCGTTAACGTGAGACTCTTATCGGCGATAAAAAAAATATCGCCGTTAATCTATTCTCAAAGTTGGGTTGGGAGCTGGGTCTATACTACGCAAGCTATGATGACTTTCACCCTGATATTTTAGCGCGGATGTATACCTAGCCGAATTGCACTGTAGGGGGCGAGAACGAGTCTTCGAACTAGAGGCTCGCAGTCCGTGATGGACAGATTGTTAACGGCTGGTCTGTGTGGTAATACAATCGGGCAGGACATCCAAACGCTCATCTATCATTCATCAACCTCAAATATGGCTTTTCATCTGAAAGATGTATGTAGTAGCAACTTTACATGGCCGCTCAATATGATGTTAACCTAGAGAAATGTGCGCTATTGAAGTGTTTGTGTGGAAGCGCGTTTGCTGCAGGACAGGCTCCGGTGCGCTCACTTGCTCTTAAAATCTCCGTAATTTTGGGTCATACAGATAAAAGTAGCCTAATACATCTTTCGAATCTGTAAAGACTCTACGTTTATTTGTGTGCACTCAGAATAACAACGAAACGTTGCGCTTTTAAGCAAACAGGATGCGCTTTAGGTCTCATGTGAACTTGAGCGAGAAACTTCGATACTCGAATATATCTAAAAATACAGTACATAGAAAAATATATCTATTGAGAGTGAAATGTCTAAAAAAAAAAAATAGAAGACGTGTGTGTTAGCATGGATGATTTACATGAAATTTGATCTGTGCAACACTGTGCATAATAAGATGGCTTTCAGTTCAATATAATAACAAAAAACGACATTTTGGGTTTTTATTCAACTAATAAGGTGGGCACGCTGTGATCTGTACTATATTTTTACTGTAACTGACAGTTATCGGCAAAAAAAAAAAAAAAAAACAACAACACGGGAGTGGGAGGGAATGGGAGTCATTCTTCCGGGAGTGGAACGGGATTTTCCTCCAGTTTTTTCGTGGGATTGGGACGGGAAGAGATTAAAGTTTGTGATGCATTTTGGAAACAGGAGATGAGCCCCTGGTCTAATGCGCCACCTGGCTTGAGAAACCCGTTCTCAAAGACTTACTTTAATCATTATTTGGGTAGCACACATATTCTGAATGCCTTCGGCAGAATTCAAATGAGCCATTTTAATCTAGATTAATCTAGATTAATTCCAAAATTAATCTAGATTAATCTAGATTAAAAAAAATAATCTATGCCCACCTCTAATATATATATATATATATATATGTCACACAATTCAGATTTATTTCCCTCAGAATTCTGAGTTCACATCTTGCAAATCTATTTTTTTTTTTTCTGCCACAAAATAAAAAGGTAATTGCGAATTATTATTATTATTATTTTTTTTTTTTTACATCTATATATATATATAACTTATGTTTATTTATTTATTAATACTATTTTTTTTTCATATTTACCACCAAAAGTGACACAAATTGTGACAAAAAGTTACAATTCCATTTGTAGGTTTTTTTATCCTGTGGCTGAAACAAACCTCAATAAAATGCAGGTAAAATGCATTTTGACAAATAAAAAATTATTTGTCAAAATAACTATTTGTGACTTCAGAAAACTGATTTGAGTCATGCCTAAAAATATGATGTCTTTACTGCAAGATAAAAAAACTAAATAAAAAACTTTTTTGGTGATGACTGACATGTTTGATTGTTTTTCATAGGGTCTACTGAAGCTACTGGAAGGCACTATTATTAATGTTCCTGAGAAGAACACGAGGAAACTGAGAGGTGAAACTGTCCAGGTTGACACCACCAACATCCTGTTCGTAGCATCTGGAGCGTTTAATGGCCTCGATCGCATCATCAGCAGGAGAAAGAATGAGAAGGTGAGTAATAACAGGATGTTGACACATAACAAGGAGGTTTTATTCACACAATGATGCAAGATCTTCTCGGTTCATTAATTTTGGTGAAAAAACTGTCTAGGAAGAGTCAGGTATTTAGGTAAATTGAAAATGGCGGGAGAAATTTAATGACTAAAAATGATATTTATGTAATCTTAACTGTTGCCTACATGTAGTACCTTGGGTTTGGAACACCGTCTAACATGGGGAAAGGTCGACGCGCGGCCGCAGCGGCTGACCTGGCTAACACCACGGGTGGAGAGATGGACGCAGTGGCCGAGATCGAGGTGAAGGACCGGCTTCTGAAACACGTGGAGGCCAGAGACCTCATTGAGTTCGGCATGATTCCAGAGTTTGTGGGCCGTCTTCCTGTTGTGGTTCCACTGCACAGTCTGGATGAGGAGACACTGGTGCGGATCCTCACAGAGCCACGCAATGCTGTTCTGCCTCAGTATCAGGCTCTCTTCAGCATGGACAAGGTTGGTGCATAATATGTAAACCGCAAAGAGTCCTGTGCCAGTCTATGTAGTCATGAGTATTTCCTGGGTGCAGGGTTATTATTAACTAAAATAAAAGTACTGGAAATAAAATAGGTTAAAAAGTGAAACTTATTTCAGCTAGTTGCCAAGGCATCATTTCTCATTTACTGTTAGTGTAAGTACTACTAAAATTAGGGGTCGACCGATATGTGTTTTTCAGGGCCGATACCGATACCGATTATTACAGATCAAGTAGACCGATAACCGATATTTTGAACCGATATACGTGTCTGGTGTAAAAATGAAAATGAATGCCAAAATTAATAATAACAAGAGCTCTGACAAAAAAAGTTATTTAAATGCTTTTAAACATGTCTTTAATTCTGAAAACTGTTAATAACAACAACATTAAATAAACAGTAATATTAATAATATTAATAATAACATAAGTACAGAGATCACCCAGAAGCATTCTGTAAACATTTTGTAAAACTTAAAGTAAACGTATTTAGCGTATTGTGTGATTATTCTCAACAAAAGTTGTAATAATTGTTGTAGTTGTATTACGTATACAGTAATATATTCGGCTAAACCGAACTTATATTTTGACAGGTTGCCATGAGGACCTTTTAAGTTTCTGTAGCCTATGTATATATGATATGACGATCGTTTTACTCAAATGAAACCGTCAAATGCTCATGAAGTGACTCTGCAAGCAGTTCTGGGGATGTTGTTCATGTATTTATGTCCTCATTTAGTGAGACGGCAGACGCTGAAGTCACCGCGAGCAGCACGCGCTTCAGTATGTGTGTGTGCAGTAAATGAAACCGCACGTCTGTGTCATTCATTAACAGAGATGCAGAACATGCAGGATTCATATTTAAAGTGTTTTTGCGGCTTAATATTTATAGATACTAGTCCATAGCGCGAGTCGATTTAAGTGTACTGACCTACTTTTGATTAATTCATCCAAACTTCGACACATTCCGTGACATTCCGCGTTATACGGTAAATTCCATTATATGACTGCATTCCGCGATTCCGCCCGCATTTTCCGCATCGCGGACATCATAGTGGATTGTGATTTATTGCAACTTCAGCAACGTCTGCTGCTGCCTTACCTTTGAGAGACAACTGATGCGTGATCACTGAGGCAGCTCCAGTTAGCATGTGCTTTCGGTGTGAGACTGCCTTCAGTTTTCCGCGTTGATTGGTCGGACTCGTGACTCTCTACATATCAGATGAGCGGTGGGCGGAGATTGCTCTCAGAGATTGAGACATCGCCTCACTCTCACAGAGTGTTGAGCTCAGACAGGCTGCATCGAGCCAAATAGTGCATTTAAACATTAAATAGTTTCACCTGTATTATTTATTCACCAATAAATAATGTCACCTGTAAATAGTATGTTTGTTTGCATAAAAAAAAAAAAAAAAAAAAAAAAAAAAATTATCGGCAAATCTGTTTTTAAAATGGCCGATATCGATAATCGGTAAAATGCTTAATATCGGCGCCGATAATCGGCCAGGCCGATAATCGGTCGACCCCTAACTAAAATAACTAAAGCTGAAATAAAAATGATTAAATAACTATATAGATGCATTAAAAAAAACTAAAGCTAAAATGACCAAAACAAAGTTTTAAACAACTTAAAAATGTAAATATAAAATAACAGCTAATAATAACTATAATAGTATAGAAGGTTTGATCGGGCACGCGCCCGGACCGAAGGTAACTTCCGGTCTGTGTTTGTATATCGGGCTGTTAGTGGCTCCGGCTACAAACACAGTTAAAGTGATGAGTAATGAAGTTGGGCTCAGGTTGTTGTGCTGTGGGATGTGCTTCACATACATACATTTATGGCGACCCACCACAATATCAACACTTTCAAAAAAATCTAAACGAGGCGCAGGTGTTTTTATATCACTGTATTTCTGAAGAAACACTGTCTTTAGAAAATGTTAGATGTCATTTTCATTTCAACTTGCATGTTGTCTGATAAAGCAGCGTTTGTAAGCTCAGTTTACAGCCGTTACCGGGCGCAAACCTCTAACGTTAATGTTATTTCTCCCGCTTTTAAGCGTCTCCTGCTGGCAGAGAGTGAATTTGCATTTTTAATAAGTCCGTCCAAGTAGTTATGGCTGCATATCAGTCCGTCGAAGCAAACAGATTTTGCTTGTTATAAAAAAAAATCTACTCCAGAGGGACTTCGCTGTTGTTATTGATTCTATTTGGATGTCTACCGGAAGTTAAGTTAGGGCCACAAAAGCGCGCATGCGCAGTAACGTTTGTTTATGTTGTTGCCGTTGAAACCGTCTATATCAGTGACACTTAAACAACACTGCCTGGGTGCATAGATTCAATTCACATTGTAGAAAACAAAAGGGAATCCACACACCAAGCAAGTTCAAAGGCCAAGTTCTAAAAGATTTTAAAGTACACTGAAGTGCAAAAAAAAAAAAAAAAATACAAAAACAGATATTTAATATGCTAATTAAAATTAAACCCCTAAAATAACATGATAACATGTCAAATAAATAAAATAAACCCTTTTGCCATTTTATCATCGTTAAAGTTTAAATTAATATTATATTTATATACATTTTTCGATTACTAAGCACATGGTTTATAGTGCTTTTAATTCAGTAAATATATAATGCAACGCGGCATAAATTCTAGTGTTTCTGAATGTCTTTGTATTAGTGTGATCTCAACATGACACCTGATGCCCTGAGATCGATTGCCAGACTGGCTCTGGAGAGGAAAACCGGAGCTCGTGGGCTTAGATCCATAATGGTAAGAGAATGCTGTTTTGTGATGTTTTCTCTTCCTCAAAGGCATGCTGGTGTAATGACGTGTGCTCTTGTGAGGTCATAAGCTGACACTATTTCTCAACAGGAGAATCTGCTGCTAGATCCAATGTTTGAGGTGCCACATTCAGATATCGTGGCCGTGGAAGTGAACAAGGGAGTGGTTGAAGGGAAAGCACAACCTCAGTACATAAGGTGAGAGATCACATGACCTTGTTTGTTATTTTGTCATCTTGTGTGTCTGCAATACATTTTAAAGTCTCTTTTGACACACTTGGAACTATGGACTCGTTATGCCTTAAAATGTATTATTGTTATGAACAAATGTGCTGAGAGGGGTACATTTAAGGGGAAATAAAAATAAATTAAAATAGAAGTAGGTCTGTCATGCATTTGAAGAATTTATTCATCAAGAGTTTCATGAATCTTACCTTCATCTTTTTATTTGTTTATATATTTATTTGAACTGTAATGCACATTGCAATGAAACCATTTTTATAAAAATAATTCAATTAAATTACATGCACACATATACACACTTGTAATTCAATAAATATTCTTCGAATCAAGAGAAAAATATTGTATCTATACTGTATCATTTTTTAATGCAACCAAATAATATTTTCCTCATTCTGGGTTCAATAAAAGATGATTAAACTGTTGTTATTACGTACATACTGAGAACCTAGAAGGTGTTCTCTATTGGCGCTTTTCCACTGCTTGGTACGGCACGGTACGGTTCGGTACGGTTCACTTTTGGGGGGTTTTCCACTGGGTACTGTACCTGGTACCTGGTACTTTTTTAGTACCACCTCGGCCGGGGTTCCAAGCGATCCGTACCGTTACCAAAACGTGACGTGTAAACTCTGCTGATCACTGATTGGCCGGAGAT
Organism: Schizopygopsis pylzovi; assembly: GCA_027422435.1. Taxonomy (NCBI): domain Eukaryota; kingdom Metazoa; phylum Chordata; class Actinopteri; order Cypriniformes; family Cyprinidae; genus Schizopygopsis; species Schizopygopsis pylzovi. The sequence goes on from CM049819.1 coordinate 6,933,482, forward strand.
CTTTACTGCGTCACTGAACTTGCGACAAGAGACGACCCGCTAGATTTAAATCAGTACAGCCAGCGAAGGATCGGACGCAACTTCTGTTTGAACAAACGCACCTTTTTGTATCAACCAAAAAATATCTGTTTCGTTGTCTGTTGAGGAAGTTCAGACGTTCCTCTCGTTGATAGCCACGGAGCGGATCCAGCGAGAGCTGAAAGAAAAAGCCTTATGTATATACTTTTTTCACTTTGTATATTTTTAGAGTATGTTTTCTGTTTATATTTTTGCCTTTGTATCTGTGTTTTGCTTCAATTAAAAACAATCAGATCGAATAAGTGTACCTCCAGACTATATTAAAAACGTATTATTGTAAGAGCACGTAATGAACCTCTTGAAAAGCACCATAAGTAAACCAGCACACATTGCTGTCCCTGTGAATTTACCGCCTCTCATTCGATTAACGCTGTTCTGTCGATTGGTCCTACCCTGTCAGATTTTGCTACCTCCCATTAAAACAGTGGGTAGTACAATTCAACAACGAAAAATCCTACCTGTTAAATTATTTTATTAATGTGTACACCTACCACAACCCTTAACCTTCCCTTACAGTAATGCACATACATTAAATATTGTTGTTCAGCGTGAGAAAAGGATGCAATATTGATGCGCGCAGTAAGCCGAGGTAGGAAAATCTGACGGGTAGAATAAAATGTCAGGACACCGGCACTTCGTGGTCATTTGAATTAGTCTCATTGACTGTATTGCTGTTCTTTCCTCTCAGAGCTCCAGCTAAAGACTCCTCTGAGGAGGAGTACGACTCTGGAATCGAAGAGGAAAACTGGACAAGACAGGCTGATGCCGCCAAGAACTGAAAACTACAAACCGGTTTATAGTCAAGACTTTTCTTTAGCAGATTGTTTGCCTCCTTGGTTCTCCTAAGGGTCCATTTCTCACTCTATGCTTGTGCTGAATTGTTACTCACTTTGTAAAATCGTATTCCTTCCCAAATCTTTCCCAAAATATCCCAAATCTTAGAGAAATGAGTTTAAAGTCAACAAAATTCTCCCCTGACACTTTCCTTGGAAGAGATTAACAGTATGTGAATTGTAAAGAGAATATTATTTTATTTGTATTAACTTGCTCTTGTAAGTGATTTTTATGAACCGTTTGATTAGACACCAGACAAAGTGAAGAGGGCTTGTACCAATGTATGTTTGACTTCAGATTTCCTGACTCTCTGCCCTGCTTGGAATAAAAGTACGCTTTTGTGTCAACACTGATCATGTAGTGGTTATATTGATATAAATAGAGTTCCTTATAAAGCTGTGTCTGATCACTTTAATAAAATATCCCAATATGCCCATGATAAATCAGCTTTTGTAGCTGAACCACGTGTATAGTAATAAGAATATGCATTTTATTAAGGTCCGTTTAACTTAATTAGGTCTCTGAAAGAGCTGGCTTGTTTTTTGTTTTTCTTCAATCAATGCTATGGGATTGTACATCAGTTTTGCTAGTACACTCAAGCTGCTATTTGCATTATGATAAGAGTCAAGAAAATCAGCAAATGGCTGGAATTGTATCAATATGCTGTCATGATTTCTGTTGTTATTCACAAAGTGGCCCAGTGGTGGAAGATGTATTTGTATTGGCCAGATTAAAACTAATTGTACACAAATAACTTTGGTCTCTTTGAGAAAGTTGTGCATCAGTAAGTGATCTCTGCTGAATTCCTGGTGTAATTCATTTTCAGTCGCCTCACAGAAATATGATTTTTATTTGATTTCATTGTTACAGAATATACTCTGATTAAGTGCAAAGAGGGAAGGGGTTACTTTTTTGTATAGAGAGTAGAAACCATGTTTTTGATCCTCACACGTCACACAAGTTAAAGCATATTTGTGACCCTGGAACACAAAAGCAGTTTTAAGTCGCTGGGGTATATTTATAGCAATAACCAAAAATACATTGTATGGGTCAAAATTATCCATTTTTCTTTTATGCCAAAGATCATTAGGACATTAAGTAAAGAGCATGTTTCATGAAGATATTTTGGAAATTCTCTACTGTAAATATATCAAAACTTCATTTTTGATTAGTAATATGCATTGCTAGGATTTCATTTGGACAATTTTAAAGGAGATTTTCTCAATATTGTGATTTTTTTTTTTTTGCACCCTCAGATTTTTAAATACTTTTATTTCAGCCAAATGTTGTTCTATCCCAACAAACCATACATCAATGGAAAACCTATCTATTCAGCTTTCATATGATGTATACATCTCAATATCGAAAAATTGACACTTAAGACTGGTTTTGTGGTCCAAATTCACATTATGTACAAAACAAATATATGTAGGAATAAACTGTAAATATTCTCACCAAGTAATGCAGGTCTTCTGTTGTATTTTAAGAAACGCTGCAATGATAATTAGAGTAAGATTCAGCTGTTTCATCAAACCGCATGACTTTCCTCCATTGAACACAAAAGCAGGTGACTCTTCAGTCATCATTCACTTCGACAGCATGTAGAGAAGTAATGAAAGTGAATGGTGATGGATGCTTTCATTCTGTCTTACGTCTCTTTTGTGTTACATGGAAGAAAGTTATAACATGAAGGTGAGTAAACGATGCCAAAGTTGTAATTTGAAGTTAAACTGTTTTAAATACCAAATTTTTCCTTATTTATTGAACAGAAAAATAGAGGCATGAAATTGGCAAAACAACAGTGCATAAATATATAATATATAATGAATATTGAAGACACTAACAAATGTTTTATTACAATAAACACGTGTGTGTGTGTGTGTGTGGTGTGTGTGTGTGTGTGTGTGTGTGTGTGTGTGTGTGTGTGTGTGTGTGTGTAATAGAGAAGAACAGAACCTTGTATAATTTTATATTTGTATTAATATATTTATAGATATTTAATTTAAATTGTATTGTATTTTTACTGTCTCTCATGCTCTCCAAGGCTGCATTCTTTAATACATATCCAGTAAAGAGTAATATTGTGAAAAAAATTTTACAATTTAAAATAACTTGTCCTCTATCTGAATATATTTTAAAATTTAATTTATTCCCGTTATGGCAAAACAAAATTTTCAGCATCATGACTTCAGTTTTCAGTTTTCATGCCACTTTTTTATTATTAATATCAATGCACTGTTTATAATATTTTTGTGGAAACCGTACATTTATTTCATGATTCTTTGATAAATAAACAGCTTTTTTTAATATAAAAAATATCTTTATTTTCGCTTTTAATCAATTTAACGCATACTTTATTATTAAAAGTGTATATATATTTCATAAAGAATTGAATCTATATTTTGGACAGTTAGTTGTGTCCCTCTTTAGTAGGAACACCTGACTCTTAATTTGAAGGGGATTTTATTTTGAAGATGTTCCGGAAGTCCTTCCATCATAACTTCCGTTTATAGGCTGTTCTCTGAGTTTACCTCACAGCAGCGCGCTTCGGAGCCGGATTTCAGTTGATTTGAGCGTGAAATAATGGATAACCCTCAGCAGTTCAGTTATATGGGCGCTCCGCCGCCTCCCGCGGGGTTAGATGGCGCGGTTTACGCAGGAGGAGGACCGCCGCCGATGCCGCCTGCAGCGGGACACACCTGGAGCGGGTATCAACATCCACCACCGGCGCTACAGCAACACTGGCCCCCGTTTCCACCCTTCGACCCGGGCAGACCTCCTCCAGGGAGCTTTGAACCTCCTCAGCACAGCGAGAACCCGCCTTGGCTCCAGAACCAGTGGAGTCCTCCTGAGCATCATTTCAGAGGACAATTCCCTCCAAATCAACAACAGTTTCCAAATCCTGCACCTTCACCATATCAGTCCAACGCCAGACCGGATAATCCAGCCCAGGTCTACACCTCCAACCGGCATAATTACCCATTTAACAACCAGTCTCTGAAAAGACCCTGGCTGGACGACCAGCAGAAAATAACCGCTTCTGATGAAGACTCCGCGCAGAGACTGAGAGACGAGCAGTGGCTTCGGAGCTTCTTGCTTAAAAGAAGAAATCAATCCATCGAACCAAAGCAACCCGAGCCCAAACCCTCCATCTCTCAGTTCAGAGAGAAGCTGTATGGGACTGTTAAAATGCTGTCGGAGTTGAATCTCGTGTGTCAGATGCTGAAGGATCATTTGGAGGATGAAGGTGTTTGGACTGAGAGCCTCTCAAGAGCAGCAGAGCTGAAGAGCAGCATCCAGGAGCGCCTGGCGGATCTGAAGGACCCGGATTGTGTCAGCCGCGTCACGAGGAAAGTACTGCTGATCAACAAGAAGAGAGCAAGGATGAGGAGAAGAAAGACGGAGCAAAGGGAGGAGAAGCAGGAACAGGAGGCCAGACGCGCTGAACGACAGGCGGAGGTTGATAAATGGCAGATGAAACGCATTCAAGAAGTGGAGGAGAAGAACAGAGTGAGAGAAACTCCGCTTATATCAGTATCTTCCCACATTCATGTTATCATTACACTTTAATGTCCTAATCATGTTTCTTATAATGTCCTATAATATAGTATATTTATCACTATTAATAATATATATATATTATAAATATATAATATGTAAATATAATATTAATATATATATACATATTAACAACAGTACTGTTATAGTATTATTTATTAATTATACTATATAGTTTTATAATATTAGTTTGATAAAATTATACTAAATTATCATATATATATATATTATATATATATATATATATATATATTAAAATTAGTATGCAATTAATAAATACATATAATACAGTATAATATTAATTAATATTGTGCTGTATTATTTAAATATATCCATCATATTTCATGTTTCATATACTAATATTATGCAACTTATAACTAATTAATATTATACTATTATTTAGATTTTGTAGTTATTCTATATATACATTTATTGTACTATATTAATAACGTACCATATTATTTAAATGTTGTATAATAATATATTTTGTCATTTTAATTGTTATTGTTAAATAGTATTGTACTGTACTATTTCAATATCCACATCATATATTTCATTTGTCCTATAACGATGTTTATATACCTATCATTATTTAATTTGATACTATTATTGATTAGACCATTATTATTTTAAATATATTTATACACACTCATACATGTATTATTATACTTCATTATTAATAAAATATTTAGATATTATATATATATATATATATATATATATATTTGTTTTTTTAATTAATATTGTACTGTATAATTTAGATATTGTATAAAATATTTTTTTAAATAATTTATTTCAATTAGTTTTCTTTTAATAAAATGTTTCAGTAAAGAGAAAATGTAATATATTATGAATATTAAATCATTTCTGAAAAGTGAAAGTGACGTGACATACGGCTAAGTATGGTGACCCCTACTCAGAAGTTGTACTCTGCATTTAACCATCCAAAGCGCACACACACACACACACCGTGAACAAACACACACACACACACACACAGTGAACACACACACACACACACACACACAGTGAACACACACACACACAGTGAACACACACCCGGAGCAGTGGGCAGTCATGTATGCTGCGGCGCCCGGGGAGCAGTTGGGGGTTCGGTACCTTGCTCAAGGGCATCTCAGTCGTGGTATTGAGAATGGAGAAAACGTTATACATTCACCCCCCCCATTTGTTTTTCTTTCCCAAATTGGACATCACTGCTATGTTAACCATGCAGAACCGTCTATTACTAATTATGGTATATATTTCAGGGTGTATATATATATTTAGAGAGAGAGAGAGAGTATATATATTAGTGGTGGGCCGTTATCGGCGTTAACGTGCTGCGTTAACGTGAGACTCTTATCGGCGATAAAAAAAATATCGCCGTTAATCTATTCTCAAAGTTGGGTTGGGAGCTGGGTCTATACTACGCAAGCTATGATGACTTTCACCCTGATATTTTAGCGCGGATGTATACCTAGCCGAATTGCACTGTAGGGGGCGAGAACGAGTCTTCGAACTAGAGGCTCGCAGTCCGTGATGGACAGATTGTTAACGGCTGGTCTATGTGGTAATACAATCGGGCAGGACATCCAAACGCTCACCTATCATTCATCAACCTCAAATATGGCTTTTCATCTGAAAGATGTATGTAGTGGCAACTTTACATGGCCGCTCAATATGATGTTAACCTAGAGAAATGTGCGCTATTGAAGTGTTTGTGTGGAAGCGCGTTTGCTGCAAGACAGGCTCCGGTGCGCTCACTTGATCTTAAAATCTCCGTCATTTTTGGTCATACAGATAATTAGTAGCCTAATACATCTTTAGAATCTGTAAAGACTCTACGTTTATTTGTGTGCACTCAGAATAACAACGAAACGTTGCGCTTTTAAGCAAACAGGATGCGCTTTAGGTCTCATGTGAACTTGAGCGAGAAACTCCGTCTTTGAAAAATATATCTATAGAGAGTGAAATGTCTAAAAAATAGAAGACGTGTGTGTTAGCATGGATGATTTACATGAAATTTAATCTGTGCAACACTGTGCATAATAAGATGGCTTTCAGTTCAATATAATAACAAAAAACGACATTTTGGGCTTACTTACTTTTAGTCATTATTTGGGTAGCACACATATTCTGAATGCCTTCGGCAGAATTCAAATGAGCCATTTTAATCTAGATTAATCTAGATTAATTCCAAAATTAATCTAGATTAATCTAGATTAAAAAAATTAATCTATGCCCACCTCTAATATATATTATAGTTTGAGAGTGCATACTGTCAAATACAGTTGAGAGCATGCATTTTAATGTCAAGCAGTGTCTGATCTAAATGTTTTGTTGTTCAGGAGAAAGAGTTGAAGATGGCTGCTGATGCTGTTCTCTCAGAGGTCAGAAAGAAACAAGCCGATGCCAAGAGGATGCTGGACATCCTGAAATCTCTGGAAAAACTCCGAAAACTCCGGAAAGAGGCTGCGGCCAGGAAGGGTAAAACAGACAAATATGATTAGGTTGTGATTTAATGTCAAAAATGTCCCAAAGAAATTGATCTCGACTCTTTTTGTGTAACATTATTCTTCACACCTTTTGTAGAAATCAGTCTATGAATGATTCTTTTGTAGTTTTTCTATATATTATTAAACTGGGATAAAACATTTTTTTTTAAAAGCATAATTACTTACCGATATTGATTTTTTTTATAACCGATACAGATTATTTGTACGTTTATGTACCCGATAACCGATATTTATTTACTGTTATAAAGTAAATAAACAGAGTGAAGTCCATTCTTCACTTTGGTTTTTCCTCCTTTCAGTCGTCTTAACAACAACAACAAACTGTTGAAAATTAACATTTTCATGTAAAATTTAATCTTCAAATTACAACAATAAAAACATTTTATGTATAAAAAGCATCATCAGCAACACTGATATTAATAAGCAAAAGAATGTCTAATGTTTTCAAATGAAGAAAATAAAGGACAGAAGTCATATCAACTTCATTTTAAACTACAGTTTTAGGTTTATAAGCTGTTGAATAGACTAAAGAGTGAAGAATAATATTCTCTGTAATATTGAAATAAGCTATAACAAACAAAACATCGTATTTTATAGAATTTCTTAACTGGCATGCTTTATCAGAATTATTCAAATGTTTTTGTCGTTCTAGATTATGAAATAACTGCTGACAGTGCGGTTTATCTATTTACACAGAACTATACTCAAACTGCGATCGCTTGTGGAGATAGTAAATAATTAATTTCGATAGAGATGTATTTATTTAGATGTTTATTGGTGAAATAATGGTTCTATAGTAAATGTTAATATAATTTATCGTGTTTTAAACAAGTGAATCTTGTATAAAGTTACTTGCGGTGGTCGTGAGTGAACAGTGTCCACTGCTCCAGGTGTGTGTGTGTGTGTGTCCCCACTGCTCCAGGTGTGTGTTCACTACTGTGTGTGTGCACTTGGATGGGTCAAATACAGAGAACACATTTCGCTGCTGGTTTAACTCTGTATAATTGTGTATGTGACAAAAAATAAATAAAAAAACCATATCGTTTTTTTTAAAACCGATATCCGATAATGGTAAAATGCTTAAATATCGGTAAACCGATATATCAGTCGATCTCTACCTATAATGTTCCATTTCCTTTTGTTTTACCAGGGATGTTTCCAGGAAAAGAGAGTGATGAGAGATTTGAGGGTCACTTGGAGCGGCTGAGGAGTCTGATCTGTAAACGCACGGCTGTGTACGCGACGGAGGAGAAAGCTCTGAGAGTCATGCTGGAGGGAGAACAGGAGGAGGAGCGCAAACGAGACCGCGAGAAACGACAGAAGAAAGAAAGAGAGGTGCTGATGCAGAAGAAGAGAGAGGTGGATGCAATGCTATTTGGAGGTAATTTTACATATACGTGTGTGTGTGTGTGTGTGTGTGTGTGTGTCAACATATCACTTCTATATGTTTATAGAAAATCATTTTTTTTAATGTTGAATGTTGAAATTGTTTAGATTTTAAAATGTTGAAAATAGTTGTGCTATTATGTTAGTGTGTGTGTGTGTGTGTGTAGTTAATATCAGAATGAGCTTTATTGCAAGGTATGTTTACACATACAATAGATTTGTTTTCGTGACAGAAGCTACCGCAGTGCAACAGAAGTGACAGGACAAAAAATACAAATAATTAAATAAGGAATAATATACAAATTGAAAATTATATGTACAGGTATATAATGGATAGTTTTGTATGTACAGGTATATTATGTGCAATTGAAGTGTAGACTAAGTATGTGTGTTAGATAAATAAGTGTATAAATAGTGTGTTCAACATTATACTATATATAATATACTATATAGCCAATGTAATCAAATGGAAAACTATTTTAAATTAGTTACTTTAAAAATCAACTTCATTTGTTTTCTCTATTCACACTATAAATGTAAATATGCATGAAACAATATAGGTCCAAAGCAAGTTTCCTGATCATTCATTAGGCTTGTTTTCCTAAAGACACCACTAGTGGGCAGTATAGTCATTTTTCTATTTCAGTATGTGCTTCACTGTATGTACAGATATATATATATATATATATATATATATATATATATATATATATATATATATATATATATATATATATATATATAGTGTAGCACATCTTGAAATAGTACAGAATAAACCTACTGTTGATCTTTTTTGTGCAGTGGTGTTTATATGGCACGTGTTCCTCTGTTTCATTGTTCGCAATTGTTTAACTGCACATGTAACGAAGTATGTCTTTATAGTACACTGTGTGTACTGAGTATATGTATGTGTATTTTGCACATGGTCTTCTGTACAGTCTGTAAATATGTACAATTTTTTATTTTATTTTTGCACTGTCTGGAGCACGCTCGTAAGAATTTCACTCACCAAGGCACTTGTGTTGTGGTGATGTGACAATAAAAGTGATTTGATTTGATTTTGTAAACTGTATTTCTATGTTGTCCTTTAGCTGGATTGCCTCCTGATCACCCTCTTCAGCCGTTCCTGGATTACTACACACAGGCCGAGCGCTCTCTTCCTGCGCTGATTCAAATAAGGTCTATATTCAGATCAGAAATAAGCTCTAAAAATAACTCTGAGTAAATGTGACATAACTCAACGCATGTGTTCATATGGCGTTTCCCCTGACAGGATGGAGTGGGATCAGTTCCTGGTTTCTTCCGAACACCCCGACGGTACCTCGGTTCCTCAGGGCTGGGTTCTGCCCGACCAACCAGCCGACGACGTCTGGGCCACGGCCCTGGAGAAATGATGCTTGAGACCGGACGAACTGTTCATTCATCTGAGGAGGACATGTTTGGCTGGGACAATGTGTGACCAGATTCAATGATACAAGTTTGGGTGAATCTCACACAAACATTTCACCCCAAAACCAAGTCAATTATTATTTGTATCATTTTTTTAGGGCAATTTTTGTTTTTTAATTGTGACATTATTCTTATGATTAAGTGCATCTTACACAAATTCTTATTACCATAATTTGCTTGGATAATTTTTTTATGTTATTGTCATTTTTCCCAGTGTTGTTGTTATTAGATTCTTATTGTTGCAAAACTGAAAATAACGCTACAGAAATTAGTATAATAATACAAAAATGTGAAAAATATTTAGTCATATTTATGTTTTTATTTATATCTTCTCAAAATCAATAAAACAAATACTACTAAGATGTATAAATGTTAAAATTTGTTATATAATATATATTAGTGCTGTCAAACGATATATATATATATATACACGCATGTGTGTGTGTTTATATATACATAATATAGTACACACACAAATATTACAAACAACTTATTTTGGATGCCATTAATGCAAATAATCATTTGACAGCACTAATATGTGTATATATATATATATATATATATATATATATATAATAAGCACTTATACATACTGTTGTTGTTGTTGTTTTGCCTTATGGTTATGAGAATAGGGCTCCTTCCTAAATTTCATAGAAACAATGCCATGCTGTAAAGAATAGGCTTAGGTTTGGGGTGAAATATGTCGTACAGGTTATTGACAGAGATTCACGCATTTCTTTGAAGGAAGTTCAGTCTATTAATAGTCCTTCAAAACACATCACATGTTGTTCTGTGAAAACGCTAGAAGACTGATTACATCACATTGTTTTCCCGTGGACTGATTAAGACAATCAGGTTGATTGTGTTGTTTCACAAATAATAACACATCTAGATATGTACAGATCCATTATGTTTGTATAATATTTGACATGACCGAGTAATGTTTTACTTGCCAAAGGAAATAAATGTGAAGGTTTTCTAAATGTAGATGCTTCAGGTTGACTTCCTGTAGGTGTGAACGGCTCAGGTAAACAGCCGAAGTGATTAGTGGAGCAGAGAATCACACACGCCCTGTGAGGAGTGACGGAACACTGTCCACATCACATCACTGAGAGCAGACACACACTCGAGACCAGGAGGAGAGTAAACAGCCAGTGTCAGTGTATTAGTGGATCAAGAGGAATCAACACACAGCTCTGTGAGGAGTGACGGTTTAATCACTGTTCCACATCTACACACTGAGAGCAGACACACGCCGGAGACCAGGAGGAGAGTAAACAGCCGAGTGTCAGTGTATTAGTGGAGCAGAGGAATCAACACACGACTCTGTGAGGAGTGACGTAACACTGTCCACATACACTACCACTGAGAGCAGACACACGCCGGAGACACAGGAGGAGAGTAAACAGCCAGTGTCAGTGTATTAGTGGAGCAGAGGAATCAACACACGGCTCTGTGAGGAGTGACGTAACACTGTCCACATCACATCACTGAGAGCAGACACACACCGGAGACACAGGAGGAGAGTAAACAGCCAGTGTCAGTGTATTAGTGGAGCAGAGGAATCAACACACGGCTCTGTGAGGAGTGACGTAACACTGTCCACATCACATCACACCACTGAGAGCAGACACACGCCGGAGACACAGGAGGAGAGTAAACAGCCAGTGTCAGTGTATTAGTGGAGCAGAGGAATCAACACGGGTCTGTGAGGAGTGACAGTAACACTGTCCACATCACACCACTGAGAGCAGACACACGCCGGAGACACAGGAGGAGAGTAAACAGCCAGTGTCAGTGTATTAGTGGAGCAGAGGAATCAACACACGGCTCTGAGGAGTGACGGTAACACTGTCCACATCACACCACTGAGAGCAGACACACGCCGGAGACACAGGAGGAGAGTAAACAGCCAGTGTCAGTGTATTAGTGGATCAGAGGAATCAACACACGGCTCTGAGAGGAGTGACGGTAACAATGTCCACATCACACCACTGAGAGCAGACACACACCGGAGACACAGGAGGAGAGTAAACAGCCAGTGTCAGTGTATTAGTGGATCAGAGGAATCAACACACGGCTCTGAGGAGTGACGGTAACACTGTCCACATCACACCACTGAGAGCAGACACACACCGGAGACACAGGAGGAGAGTAAACAGCCAGTGTCAGTGTATTAGTGGAGCAGAGGAATCAACACACGGCTCTGAGGAGTGACGATAACACTGCCCACATCACATCACACCACTGAGAGCAGACACACGCCGGAGACACAGGAGGAGAGTAAACAGCCAGTGTCAGTGTATTAGTGGAGCAGAGGAATCAACACACGGCTCTGAGGAGTGACGGTAACACTGAGAGCAGACACACACCGGAGACACAGGAGGAGAGTAAACAGCCAGTGTCAGTGTATTAGTGGAGCAGAGGAATCAACACACGGCTCTGAGGAGTGACGATAACACTGTCCACATCACATCACTGAGAGCAGACACACACCGGAGACACAGGAGGAGAGTAAACAGCCAGTGTCAGTGTATTAGTGGATCAGAGGAATCAACACACGGCTCTGAGAGGAGTGACGGTAACACTGTCCACATCACATCACTGAGAGCAGACACACGCCGGAGACCCAGGAGGAGAGTAAACAGCCAGTGTCAGTGTATTAGTGGATCAGAGGAATCAACACACAGCTCTGTGAGGAGTGACGGTAACACTGTCCACATCACACCACTGAGAGCAGACACACACCGGAGACACAGGAGGAGAGTAAACAGCCAGTGTCAGTGTATTAGTGGAGCAGAGGAATCAACACACGGCTCTGTGAGGAGTGACGGTAACACTGTCCACATCACACCACTGAGAGCAGACACACGCCGGAGACCCAGGAGGAGAGTAAACAGCCAGTGTCAGTGTATTAGTGGATCAGAGGAATCAACACACGGCTCTGAGAGGAGTGACGGTAACACTGTCCACATCACATCACTGAGAGCAGACACACGCCGGAGACCCAGGAGGAGAGTAAACAGCCAGTGTCAGTGTATTAGTGGATCAGAGGAATCAACACACAGCTCTGTGAGGAGTGACGGTAACACTGTCCACATCACACCACTGAGAGCAGACACACACCGGAGACACAGGAGGAGAGTAAACAGCCAGTGTCAGTGTATTAGTGGAGCAGAGGAATCAACACACGGCTCTGTGAGGAGTGACGTAACACTGTCCACATCACACCACTGAGAGCAGACACACGCCGGAGACACAGGAGGAGAGTAAACAGCCAGTGTCAGTGTATTAGTGGAGCAGAGGAATCAACACACGGCTCTGAGGAGTGACGGTAACACTGTCCACATCACATCACTGAGAGCAGACACACGCCGGAGACACAGGAGGAGAGTAAACAGCCAGTGTCAGTGTATTAGTGGAGCAGAGGAATCAACACACGGCTCCGTGAGGAGTGATTTTCATTAATGTCATCAGTTTAAATGAAGACTGTTTGATTTCAGTGTATGTTATATATATATATATATATATATAAATGTTTTATAATAATTAAATACAGAAATATGTCTAATATATAACATTTTTAAGCAGCTATTACAGGAAACATAATTTCATTATAAAAGGTTGTACAACAGTTTTACAGTAAATACAGTGTGTCATTACAGTATTGCAGTGTTTTAAAAAATCCAGAATTTGAAAAGAATAGATTTCTGATACATTTTAAAATAATCAAGTATTTTTTATTAAATTCATTATTTTTATCCATTTAATTGTATGTTGTGTCAAATTAAGCAAACTATGTTGGTAACGCTTTACAATAAGGTTAATTTGAATGATTTATCTAACATCAAAACTTATCAATAATCAATACATTTATTGCCGTATGTATTAATCTTAATGTTAATTAATAAAAAAACACAACTGGTCGTTGTTAGTTCATGTTAACTCAGGTCCATTAAATAATCATGACCGATACAAATTCTGATTTTATTAATGTATTAATAAATGCTAAAATGAACATTTATGTAGCTTAATAAATGCTTTTTAAAAATGTTTTGGTTGCACTTTATTTTACAATACGTGCACTTATGTGTACTTACAGTTTACCCGCCTAAGAAATGACTGTAATATAAGATGGGGCAGGGTTAGGTTTAGAGTTAGTACTTGGGTATTACCTAGTTATTGTAATCAGTATAAAAAAGTGTGAATGAAAAATAAAGATTTTTATTGTTAGTATGTGATGTAGTTAAACTAATGTTAAAAATTGAACCTTAATGTAAAGTGTTACCAATATCTGATTAGTTTAGATATACTCGTCTTGGCATTGATAGATCGCTCACTTGCAGAGGTTTAGGCAGAATACTGCACCTTATTGAACTTCCCATCGTTCTTTCTTACACAAGCAGGAAAACAATTTAAGAGCTTACCGAGCATCTGGCTGTTAAGACTCAGCTCAGATTGAAAGTTAAAACCATCTGGTGAATGCGGTGCGGAGCAGATCTGAGCATCTGTCCAAAGTGAAGAGCGTCAGCAGGCCGTCTGGTGCACGACACTGACTTTCCATTAACACTGGGCCGGGTTTTCTGAAGATAACTTCTATAACTACTTTAAGACAAACTATAACTAGTCTTGAGAAAAATGCACCATCTCTTGCAGTACGGTTTCGGACAGGTGTACATGTGATGAAGCACGTGTCGTGCACACAGCAGTAACGTTGTGACGGTCAGGTGGTCGAGTCTCAGTAATCTTTAATCCCTAATCCTCTAGTCTCCTTACTATTGTGGAACAGGTAAACAAATACAGAGAGGTTTCAGCCAAACGGGGAACACGTAGGTGTTTTCTGAGAAGCAAGGACTTGGAAATACACGTGACTGGTTTTTGTCTATCTGTTTGGTCAAGAGTTTGGAAGTTTTTTTTTATGTTTTTGAAAGAAGTTTCTTATGCTCACCAATGCTGCATTTATTTGATCAGAAATACAGTAAAATCAGTAATACTGTAAAATATTATTACAATTTAAAATACTTGTTTTCTATTTGAATGTATTATCAAATGTAATTTATTCCTGTGATGCAAAGCTGAATTTTCAGCTCAGTCTTCAGTGTCACATGATCTTCAGAAATCACATTCCAAACATTTGACAGGTGGTGTACTTTTATAACCCATAATGTGAGATCTGGGGCACTGATTAGGTTGGTTTGGTGTCACATGTTTCTGTTTTCAGATAAGGGTGAAATGTCCTGTCTGGATGAGGTGCCGTTTAAGATCCCTCTTGGCTTTCTGGAGGAAGCTAAAGAAGAGTTTGAGCTCATCGCAGCTCCAGAAATCACTCTGCCCGACTACCTGACGATCCTGCAGGAAACTGAGGTCTGATGCTCTCTAAAATGCATGTTTTTGACCTGACGTGATCAGTTGGCATCAAAGTGCATTTGGACTCTTTAACACACACTTGTCATATCATGAAACAATTGCAGCTATTCTTTTGCTGAGCCATTTTGGGAATTACCTTTAACTGGTGCCGAGGTGAATTTTATTGGATGCATGTAATCAGTTCTTCTCAGTTTCACACTGGTGTATTTCCTTAGGTTAATGTTCCTCTAACATTTGACCACCTAAATACATTTAATCCTCTTTTTTCTACTAAGAGTTCTTGGGAGAAATAAATAGATACTAAATTAACAATAGCTGATGAGTAGATATGTGTATATATAACCATAAAAATAATTTGGATAGAAGCTCAGATTATTTGTTTTTGATGAACTGGATGAGAAATGTTCAGGACTTGTGATTGTGGTCAGTTTGTTGTCACTTGTGAAGCACAGACTGAGATTTCTTGAGACTGAAGAGAAACCTGAGATAATCATTCTCAGGAGGAGAAACATTGAATCTGGAGCATGCATTTTCTGTCCATTATAATCCCATTGCTTTCTTATAAAATATCATTTTATAGATTGACTTATTATTTTATGATTCATTGACATTTTAAATGTGGTTTAAGCATCCCTTCACGTACACTATTGCTTTGTGGTCATTGAAAAATGTCTCTTATGCTCACCAAGGCTGCATTTATTTGATAAAAATACAGCTAAAAATAATATTGTGAAGAGTAATGCAATTTAAAATAACTTTTTTCATAACTGATTTATTCCTTTGCAAAGCTGAATTTTCAGCAGTCTTCAGTGTCACATGATCCTTCAAAAATCATTCAGATAAATATGCTGATTTGCTGCTCATGAAACGTTTATTATTATTATCAATTTTGAAAAAATTGATAAAAAACATAATATTTTTGTGTAAAAGACAGCCCTTTACTGTCTGTACTGTAACTTTTGGTCAATTCGGTGCATCGTTTCTGAATGAAAGTATTAATTTCTTTAACAAATAACAAATATTACTGACCCCAAACTTTTGAAAGGTAGCGTACTTTATTTATCACATTAATATTTAGCACAGATCGAGAGGCACCACCTCTCAAGGGAACTTTGATTTCTGTACTAATACTAAATTACTGAATGTTTTAAAAAGACCTTTCACAAGAGAAAATCTGCGACATAAACTGCATTTGGGCTCAATGTAATTTTCCATGAGCATCCACTGATTACAGCAGCTGTCGATTACAGCACTGAGTGCAGGCCGTCACTAACAAGGTCATGGGAAAATACAAAGACACTTGTAACATGCAATTGGTGTAAGCGTATCTAACCCATTCCCATCTGAGATTGCTCTATAATTACACTGACATGTGATCTGTCTAGTACACTGTTTAGCCCAGAGGTGTGCGAACGACATGAGGACCCTGTCAAAAATACAGTATAATTATATTTCTGATTACAAAAACTAAACAGTGAGGGTGAAAAGAGTTCTTGGCTCTCAGCAATCAAGGGAATATTGTGGATTACATTTTTTACTGTAGATCCTTTGGGATAAAATTCCTAAGGGTTTGTGTGTTACTGGTCAAGGTATTTGCAAAGACAACACACTTCTGTCAGGGGTTATTACAATCAAATAGAAATAAGCTAATGTGAACCTTTTATGGCAATGTGTTGAACTTGAGTTTCTGTAAATGCTTAGTCATTTGTCCAAGAACAACATTGTGTACCTGCCTTAGAGCACTGCATGCTTGCTTTTGCATTTAGGACTTGAATGGGATGCAAATTGTTGTGTAATATTTGGCTGGTGTGAATACTTCTCTTTTCACATCTGTTTTGTGGTTTCAATGATTCATAATGCTGATATTGGCAGATGTTAGTAATATTCAGAGGGATTCCCATAGCAGGAGCTTAGCATTCATTTAGATGAAGTTTAAGTTACTAGTGCAACTCGTGAAGCAAATCTTATCAGTGCAGTATTAATGCAATTATTAGGAATTATACCTAATCATGTATTTAATTGTTTTGTTGATGTTAGTGGTCTTGGACTTTATACTGACACTTAGTGGTTTGGATGCATAATCACACAAAAGCAGACGTATTCAGGAACCAGTGCTGTTGATGAAATGAATGCAAGGTTATCTTTGGCTCATTTATTCCACAAGTGAAGGAGCTTTGACTAAACTCTAGAAGTGTTGTCATTAATTTAGCTTGTATAGTGTTTCCAAAGCATCTGCAGACAACTAATATCTGTAAAACTACTCAACTATTTTAATCTGCCATTTTTAAAACATTAGGCATCATGCACATTACTTCAGAAATGGTAACTGAGAAAAAAAGGGCATCATATGCACTAAATGATTCAGTATAACACACCAGCAGACTTTCAAGTCATTCCAAACATAACAAACTCACACAGAAATGTACATCTTCTTGCTTGGAGATGCATGACAATTTAAAAACAATATATTTACCTAAAATAGGCTCAAAATGTCAAACATGTCTGATTTCCTCCGACTGCATGGATTCATAGTCTGGAGCTAAAAAAACTGGAAACTGCACATCATACAATATGTGATTTTCTGTTAAATCTGTCAGTTCCAACTGACCAGTATCTGCAGACTGGTTCTGATTTTTGGTATCTAGCTTCGACTCATCTAGTTTATAAATCAAGGGCAAAATCTGGGCAAAAGTCATGTTCTGTATTCCAGCCTTAAGAGACTGTTTTTCTTTTAAAATTGTGTTTATAATTTCTAGGATAATACCATCATAGGCATTTTTTCTGGTCTGCAGGAAAAAAGAGATATCTGTTATGTAAGTTATAGGGTTGCAAGTTAAAAATAGATAGTGTTTTTGTAGTCACAATAGGACTGACATGTTCCCAGTTGGCTTTATTTTGATGTTGGCTTGGCATGTAAACTGCAAGTTACGAAAAACATTGGTTTAGATGTCATCAGATGATATTTGACATTGATGTTAGCGTGTGAAACTCCAATCTAAAGATGTCTCGCTTGTGTTTTGATGTTTCAGTATGTCTTCAGTCTGGAGAACTGGGTTCTCACGGGTCTCCAGGGCGGCTATCCAACCCTCAATCCCCGCTCTTCCTGCGAGCAGATGGCGACCTGTCCTCCATACTGGATAATGTTCAGCAGTCCTCAGGAGAGCAGGTTAGCCAGCCGCTGGAGCAGTGACTTCTGGGAACCCAACCCTCGCCCCCGCAGCCGCAGCTTAAATGCGGACCACTACCGCACGATGAACGCTCGGGTCAAATTCACCATCTCTGACTCGGAAGATGAAGAGTTTACAGAAGAAGATCTTGCTGACGGTGAAGCACAGTCCAAGCGAGGTGGTTTGGGTTTGCCAAGACAGGGGACAGGGTTGAAAGACTTGCACACTTGTGGATCATCAAACTTCCTCAAGCTGCCTTCTCCTTGCTGCCCCGCCACACAGCGCCAGGGGACATCGTCTTCCCGCTGCAGGCGTAACTCACCCAAAATAAACTTCCAGAGGAGTCAGAGCTCTGCTGGGTGCACTAATGCATCTCCCACAATCTCCCACAACAACTTGCAGTCTGAATGCATTAACAATCCCACCCCAAAGGTAAGACATCATCTTCAACTCCTGCAGTCTACCTCAGAGTCCACACTTTGGTAATGAAATAAAGTGCATTGGAGAGCGCTAGAGTGACAGCGTATTTGTGTAGGCCAACCTGGAAGTTTGTATCACCCTGGTTCTCTTGATAAAAACCCGAAAGCATTTTTCAATCGTTTTTTGGATTGTAGCAGAAAATAAGGTACGAGACCAAAAGTGCATGATTACACACTTTGTTTATCAAGGCTAAATACAGTTGGCAGAATTTAAAAGTGTTGGCTGTAAACAAACTACACAACAGTCACAAGACTTCAACATCGCCATCACTAAGCTCTTCAATCTTTAAAATAACATTTCCCTGAAAGTTTGGGTTAGAATAGTTTGCAAGAGTGTGAATATAAACACACCGAGGCTGTAAAAGTGGACTAGTGAGTAGATGTGTTTTCTTGTTCTGTGTTTAATGTCCCTGTCAACCTCTATAGAGCCCTTTGTAACCACCATTTTCAAGACAAATGAAAGCTTTAAATAAAAAATACGAGACTGAAAGTTAGTATTTGAGCACATCCGGTTCTATTGTCCCAAAATAAAAAGCTTTTGCAATAGATGTTTTTTGGTTAAATGCTTGAAATAGAAGTCAGTGGTGAACACAGCCTCAAGATATTTTTACATTTTCAACAAAATACACAGTAACACTTTATTTCGGTAGTCCACCTCTATTTCAAGAATTTAACCAATAAACTATTACAAAAAAAATATATTTTGGGATAATAGAACCGGATGTGCTAAAATTCTAACTCGTTCATGGGCTTTGGCCTACAAAAACAGGCTTTTTGAAACCTAAAGTTACAATTGGGACACCCTGTGCCAATTTAAATCCACTTAACAGATGTGAATAAGTTGCGCTTACCGCATTTCGCTCAACATAATTTTGCCATGTAAATGTGACCTTGAACTAAAGGCGATCCAGAGCCTCCAAAAACATGTAAAAAAAAAAAAAAACGGATTTCAATTTTGACACATGGTTCATTTAGATGCCAAAAGGTGTGGTTTAAATGTACTATTATATTATTATTATTAAGCTCAGATGAGCTTTATTTGTCACATACACAATTATACAGAGTATAACCAGCAGTGAAATGTGTTCTCTGCATTTAACCCATCCAAATGCACACACACGGCACCCGGGGAGCAGTTTGGGGTTCAGTGCCTTGCTCAAGGGTCTCACCTCAGTCGTGGACTATCCTGCCGGAGCTGAGATTCGAACCCACAACCTCAGATTACAAGTCCAATGCTTTATCCACTAGAGCCACGACTGCCCCGGCATTTACTGCAAATGGCAGGTCATTAGTGACTCTGTAACAAACATTTGAAATAAGCGACACTCCTCTTTGCTGAACATGTTTGGGTAAGTCTTGATGTACTGAAATTACAGTTTGTACTCTTTGAGAGTATAAATACAGACAGCCCTGCACAGACAACTCATTTCTTTAATCTATTTACAAAATATTTTGTATGTCTATGAAGAAGACCTTTTCTCAGTTGCCAATTCACTGAAGTTTTTAATAGTTCAGAGCTCACCATGACAGTTGTCCTTAGAAGGCAACCGTTGGCCTTACTATAAATGGCTTTAACTGACAAGCCTCCAGTAAGTCCAGAAAGGTTTTTTAATCACTCGATCAAGAGACGTCAGAGTCCTGCTGGTCTTCCAGTAGCATTTAGTCATTTATCATCAGGTTCCAGAAGGATTCATTGTAAATCCTGCGCTAATATGTCTCGCTGTGACTGCTCGGTATTTTGTTGTTCCTCAAGAAATGACAGTCTGAGCATCCCATTCAATTCATTCAGATATTAGACATGAATGACTTCTCCGAAGTACTTCTCTCTTTTTTTTTGTTTGGTGCACATTTCTGCAATGTCTCAGAAGACGATCTAGCTAATAATAGCGAGTGCTAAGTCTTTTCCTGGAATCTTCCCAAGCTGCAACAAATTCGTCTGGATTAGCGAGTGGAAGTGTTCGGGAAATGTCTTTCTCAGCAAAGCTACGATTCAAGGTTATGCCTTTGTTGACAGTCTAATCCAACGCGTTATTAATGCTCATGACTTCATCTCTTGCTCGGCCATGTGGACACGATACTCTGAATATGGCAGGGGGCTTTTAGTTTTCCATTGCAGTTTTTTCATTTACAGTTACAGATTGTTTTTTAAACATGAACGGGAAAAGAATTAAATGCATTTTCCTAAAGTTGAATGACCTTTGCTGTTGTTTTATTCCATGTTTGGCTATTTCTTCCAGGGATCACTGTGACTCAAGTGCTGAAACTCTTTGTGAACTTCAGTGTTTGAATGACTATAACAGGGTCACTTAAAATATGGCCATGACCAAATGTACCCGAAACCCTATAATTGCTAAACAAAACCTCACAGCTTCATTGAACTGTAAATCGCTTTAGATAAATGTGTCAACCGAAAGCATCGATGCAAATGTTTTCAGAACATATCAAATCAAACCTTGCACCAACAATAGTGTGTTTATCATTCTAGATTTTCTCAGTCTTGTGTTTCCTGCCCCCATCTCTCAAGGGTACTGTGACCACGAGGCACTGTTGTTGTTGTTTCCAGGCCCAGGGTTCATCCTCCCCCCCGGCCCCATCACGGCCACTCGCTTCCCACGCTGCCGTCCTGGACTCTTCGGTCGAGCTGCTCTCCGCTCTCAGCCCAGAGGAGAGGGAGCTGCTGGCGGCCGTGACCGAGCGGGGCTACCCTCTCCGTACGGCCTTCATCGCCCTCCAGAAGACTGGCCAGCAGAGTCCAGAGCAGGTCAGCGAGGGAGATCTGTTACAGGGATTCAGTGTGAAATAAGAGATGGGATTTATTCACGGGTTGAGATGTAATGCTGAGATTCTCTGCTCCGTCCTTGGTGTATCGCAGGGGAAGGTCAATCAAAGTGCACGCTAGGTTACCAGTATAGTTCAGTTGTGTTCTTATGAATGAATAATTGACCATATGTTTCTCATAATCATAAAAACCTTAAGACTGGGTTTGAAATGCTTTGCAATACGAATATTTGAATTTTACTGAAATGATAAATAAAATTTTTCATTGAAATAAATCTGAAATAAAATATAAATAACAGATAACAAAATATTTAATTTAAAATACTTAGAAAATTAGGAATGCTGCCTTGGCAACTAATACAAAATAAACTGTATCCTCAGTTGCCCAGAGAGCCGCTCAGCATGACATCAGACAGCTGGTTGGGACGGATGATCAGATTTGAATCAACAAAGCTCATCTTGTTAATCAGACCACAGCCGCTCCTCCGTGACTCTTATCCACACACTTCTCACGTTTCACGCTGCTCCGCTTTCAGTCCACTCTGAGCATGACATCCAGTCTTATCATGAATTATGATAGCTCACATATCTCATATCTAATGATCTTTCAGAAGTCCACAGCTATGATGACGTACTGTTGGTCAACAGTGTGCCCAATAACCAGATCAGCTGATCTAATCACTCAGTCTTAGGGGATAAACCCAAAAGTGCTCCCAAAAAGTTCATTAGAACTCGACCTGGCCTTGTTTTCATGAAGCATTCGAGAATCTCAGAGGGCTTTTCTTCAGTCACATTACTGCTGGTAAAGTGTTGTATTGTGTTTGTGTTCATGTACAGTATGAAGGATTGATTGTTTGTTATCTTGCAGATCTTGAGTTATATGGTGGCGTGTGATCGGTTATGTGAACTTGGCTATGATGAAGCTCAGGTTGAAGAAGCACTTGAAATGTTTCAGAACTGTGAGACCAAGGTATGTATATGACTTTTTTTAATGTGCTACCACAAATCAGTCTCTTATGCTCACCAAGGCTGCATATATTTGATCAAAAAGACAGTAAAAACAGTAAAAGGGAGAATGTTTTCTGTTAAAGTTGGGAATAGTTTTTCTTCCCATGCTCCTATACATTATGGTGTACCCCAGGGCTCAATTCTGGGTCCTCTTCTGTTTGCGTTATATATGCTTCCACTTGGTCATATTATTCAGAGACATTATTTATCATACCACTTTTATGCCGATGTCACTCCGCTCGACTTTCCTATTAGAAATAATAATGGTTCGGTGTCTGTTTGACTGCCTGTGTGACATAAAATGTTGGATGAACATGAACTTCTTACAGCTAAACAACGACAAAACCGAAATTGTTATCTTCACCCCACCAAATATGACCCCTGACATAGTTAATCAGTTTTAATCTCTATCTTCAAATGTTCATGACTGTGTCAAAAATCTTGGCGTCATTTTTTATTCCAATTTGAGTTTCGAGAAGTAGATTAGTGCTATTGTTAATAGCAGTTTCTTTCAGCTAAGATCTATTGCCAAAATCAAGATGATGCTCTCTAAGAAAGACCTGGAAACTGTTATTCGTGCATATATTACCTCAAAGTGGGATTATTGTGACTCTTTATACCTGGGTTTGCCTAATTCAACTGTAAACCGTCTGCAGATAGTTCAAAACGCAGCAGCCAGGTTTTTGACTGACACTATAAAGTGTCAGCACATTACTCCTGTGCTTGCCTCTCTCCTGAAATCAATCCGGTTAGGTTCAAGGTTCAAGGTTCAAGGTTCTTTTATTCGTCACATACTCAATTATACAGGATATAATCAGTAGTGAAATGTAAATCAGTTCAGGTCCGCTCAATGGACAGTGCAAAAAAAAAAAAAAGAAACATAACACGAGAATATATATAAATATAGGTAAGAATAAAATTAAAATAAGAAAAAAAAGGGGTCAAATGTGCAATGCAGTATACTGTGTACTTAATAAATAATAATATAAAGAGGAATGTGCAAACATGGTTGTACCGGGTATGTACACATATGAGACCGAGTTTGAGATCGGGTTAAGTCCCAGATTGATTATAAAACATTGCTTTTTGTTTATAAAGCTTGACATGTTCTTGTCCCTCAGTATATCAGCGATCTTCTTGTCCCATATAATGCGTCAAGATCCTTAGGTTCTTCCAGTCCACTTTCTGTTCATCGCTCGCGTTACTAAATGAAAGGTGACCGGGCTTTCTCTTTCTCTCAGTCTCCCTCGCTACATTGCATCTCCCCCTTCTGTTTCTACTTTTAAATCTTCTCTAAACACTTATCTGTATTCTGTATTTAATTGAATGTGTTTATATTTGTCTCCAAGGTTTTGATCCAGTGTGTTAATTTAGTTTGAATTTAGTTTTAATACCTCTGTACACGACTTTTGTTGCAACTTCTGTGGTTTTGAAATGCTTTATAAATTAATAAACTAAACTAATATTGTAATATTGTGAAATATAAAATTCAAAATAACTTTTCTATTTGAATTTAGTTTAAAATATAATTTATTCTTATAATGCAAAGCTGAATTTTCTGCATAATTAATCCAGTCTTCAGTGTCACATGATCAATCATTTTAATATGCTGATCTGCTGCTCAATAAACATTTCTGATTATTATCAATGTTAGAACAGTTGTGCTGCTAAATATTTTTGTTGTTAGAATTCTTTGATAAATAGACATTTGAAAAGAACAGCATTTATTTGAAATATAACTTTTTGTATCATTATAAATGTTGTTATACATTTTTCATCAATTCAGTGCATCCTTGCTGAATAAAAGTACTGATGATAATATTTTGACCACCACAAATCTTTGAATGTTAGTGTAGATTGTAACCTTATTTGTTGTTCTATTGTAGGCTGAGGAGTTCCTTCAACTTCTCGCTCAGTTTCATGAAATGGGCTTCCAGCAGCACGTCATTAAAGAGGTTCTTCTGGTGCACGAGAACCACCGAGAGCGCGCGCTGGAGGAGCTCATGACCCGTGTGGCCTGATCCATCATGTATGATACAGGGAATTATCATGGTTTGTGCTGTTCAACCAGCTTCTATAACTGTTGCTTGTTTATCAAATGCTGCACTGTGTTTATTCGTTGTGCTTGTGCTGAGGCCTTGGGGAAAAGCACAATTTGACAGTGGACACCACACTATTATAGTGTTTTCTGTAACTTTTGTTGCTTTATTTATTAGAAGATGTAAACCATTGGTATTATGTAAAAAAATGTCTTGGAATTCATACAATTAAACTATTTAAATTGTATTATAATTGTTAAGCCATAAATATATATGGACTCTTTAACAATCTTTATCTTTCCATTTTCTATATGGTTCCTCCGTTTACTTGCTGCTCTAAACCCCAACGTGAGTGTAATTTGCACTATTTCTGGTTTGTATTTATCTAAAGGTTTTTTGTCAGCCGAACCCCTTTGACATAAAATAAAAATAAATATAAGTTCATATTTCAGTAATGTAACAATACGTGCATATTTTGGGTGCTCTGTTTGAGTTAATGGTCAAATGACATGCAGGAAAACAATAAAATATTTCATCGTTTTGTGTTTTATTTGGGTTTTTATTTAGTAATCAAACAATATATTGGTCAAAAAATATATTGTAATTATTTTGGCATATATTGAAATTGTGATTTGATAAACTGCAATAAGATAAACATTTCATCTCATAAGAAAATGTCTCATGCTGCTAAAACATCAAGGCAAAAAGAACCAGGAGACATTTTTATAATTGTCAATCATAAAACCATTGTTTTTATATTATTATTTTAACTAACTATAAAAAAACTGATAAAAAAATAATATAAAGGCAAACTGAAAACATAGACAATTTCAGTGATTTAAAAAAAGCTGTTTGTTTTATTACAATTATTATTATTTTAGGACAGAAGTATATTACAATTGCACTTTAAAATAAACTGAATATTTGATTATTACAATGATACATTTTAAGTTTTTTTATTACAACACATTTTGTATTTTTTGTTACAATGCTAATTTACAATTTGAAATTAGAAAATGAAATTATGCAAATGAGATTGAACTCATTTGAATTTAATAATTGCGCTGAGCCATTCATCGTCATTTCAGTTTTGTTTCGATTGCAGTCTTATTAATTTTCTTCAATTTTCCATTATATGGATTCAATTCATTATTAGCTTTTCATCAGCTCACAAACCCTCACCAACCCTGATGTTCGGGAAACCCTGATGTAATTATATAAATATCATGTGTCAGATAACACAGCTGTACTAAATTATTTATTTACAAATGTTTCAGTTGTTGCAGAGTAATGGCAGTCGTAACCTACCTAAAAATATTTGCGTTTGGGTGATGCATTTGCACAGGTGACCACTGTAAACATAAAATGACTATTCAATATGAAATGTCAGTCAAATATTTGGAAGAAAACATATCTAAACAATAATACCCATGTCTCATTGTTCTGGTTTAAGAAAAAAGCCAGCATTTGTGAAATCTGTGTGAGGTCAACACACACACTTTCATTTGTCAATTTCACTTTGGTATTTGTGGACATTATTATATGGCAAAGTGCTAAACAACTGCCAGACATAATGAGCGAATAGCAAAGTCCTGCCAAGATCTATAGATTGTGTTGTTAGGCTGCCAGAAGTTGGACACAATGTTTTCATTGTGGTAACACGATTAGTTATCAGTGTGTCTTCAGGTTCCCATGTAATGAGTGGACCTTCTACAATAGTTACGAAAGCTTGCAGGAATGTCTGGATATGATTTGAGTGATTGAACAGTCAACGAGTCGCCACACTTTGCCATAAATGATTGTATGAATAAAGTATAATTTCTGATGATCATGTTTCTCCTCCCAGCTGATCTTAAACTTTCTCTCACAGTCTTCAAGGTTCTGCGCTCGTTCCTTGCGGCTTTATCTGACCCGGTGCTTCTGGTATGGGGACACCAGGGATTGACTTTTACAGATCTTTGATATAAAAACAGGACATGTTTCTATATTTTGGTGTTGTGTGGTCATGGCAACATATACTGTAATGACCATCAATCGTGTGTAATACAGTCATGAAGATTTATAGAGCCTGTTCTTTTTCCATTAATCACATCTCACATTTGCCTCCAACTGGTCTGTTATTCTGGCAGTGTGTGAATAGTTAAATGCTATTTCAATTTAACACCAAATAAACTGCAGTTAACTAATTGATTGGACTGATTTGATGAAGGAAAGAGAGGCTTGAAATATTGCACTAGTTTCACAAAGAACAATGTATGTTTGTAAGGCTGAATACATATAGCGTAAAGAATTACTGATAGACATTTTTATTTCCAAATATGTAAAATACCTCTCAAAAGTTCGGTTGATCATTAAATTGATCAAAGGCAACATTTAAAAAGTGACTTATCTTTTTCAAATAAATTGTATTATTTTAAACTTTCTATTAATGACAGAGTCCTGAAAAAAAAAATCATGGCTTCCACACAAATATTAAGCAGCACAACTGTATTCAATATTAATTATTATGATTTCTGAAGGATCATGTGACACTGAAGACTGGAGTAATGATGCTGAAAGTTAATTACATTTTAAGATATATTCAAATAGAAAACAGCTATTTTGAATTGCAATAATATTTCACAACATATATTTTTATTGTAGTTTTGATCAAATAAATTCAGTCTTTGTGAGCACAAGAGACTTTTGAACAGTATAGCAGTAAAAAAAGATGTCCAGTGCAAGTGTAAATGTTCATAAATTTGGACAGCAAATATTATGTGAGGATAATTCCTCTCTGAAATATTACTGAAAGAAGGTTTAGAGCTTTTACGTCTTTTTTCAACTTTTGAGCAGGATGAAAATTATTTAGTCTACAAGCAGCCACTTACCTCATTTATTTTTCTGAAGTAATAATACAAAACCTGCAACCTTTCTCTGACAATTAAAATATTTGAGGCACTAAGCTAATGTCATATTAGGTGAAATGACGCTGCAAAAGCAAAGCTGCTAAAAGACTCAACTCACTCCGGTAACCATCTTTTCTGTTTACTGCCATCTGGCAAGCGCTTCAGGAGCATGATGGCAAAAACTGAGAGACTGAGGAGGAGCTTCTTCCCTCAGACCATCAGGCTCCTTAAAACAAACCCAGTTTCATAAACACTTACAAGACTCATTATTAACTGTAAAACATCCATATTCTCATCACCCGTATTGCTGCTATGTGTACATACCCAGTACAACCCATTTGCACATCCCTGTTCATATTACTATTTATTAAGTCCCAATATACTGTTTTTGCACTTTTTATTCTATTGCACATTTTACTCTTTATTTCTCTTTTTTTACCTACATATATGCTCTGGTGTTGTGTTACTTTTAAATATTTTAATTTTTTATTCTTTTGCACTGTCCACTGAGCGGACCTGATTTGATTACATTTCACTTCTGATTATACCCTGTATAATTTATTATGTGATGAATAAAGAAACCTTGAACCTTGAATTCTAGGTATCCATTGTTTCATAATATGTACTGCTATTTTTAATAAACTCAGTCAACACAATGTACAGAAGCACTTGAGCTGAGGCCAGAGGAGATCTCGACTCCATTATCTTTCTTTTCTAAAAGCACTCTGCTTTGCTTTGGCAGTCTCAAGAGGAACGTCCACATGGAGCCGATTCTTGGAAATCCAGTCATTTGTTTTTTCGTCCTCCATTTGTTGTCCTCGATTGCGTACTCCACCGTCGCTCTGCGGTTGACCGTGAACACAGAGTCACCTCGCACTACCGCGGTAAACAAAGCCCCCTTACTGTTCTCGTACTGCCCGGGCATGGCCGTCCACTGACCTGAGGTCAGGTTGTAACAGTCCATCATGCATCTCAAAAAGTCATCAGATGGCCCGTTCCTCATGACGTATAGATTGTCCCTGTGGGCCACCATGCAGTGACCGTAACTTTGATGGCGAACGAGTGTCGTGATTAACACCCATTCATCTTTGTTTGTGACATACTCATAAATCTCAGTAGCATCTTTAGGCTTCCAAAGGCAGATGAATAGTCTTCTCATGGTTTTGGCACAAGCTACGGAAGATGCAGGTTTTGGAAGATGAGCAGCAAAGCTCCAATTATCCGAAGAGACTTTGTACTTCTCCACAGAGGACATTACTGTCTTCTCAAACTCTCCGCCAATGATATAAAGCTCACCTACATGGCCTACCAAAGTACAGTTGTAGCGAAGTTGCTGAGGGCTGGAAAACGTGCTCCAGGTATCTGTAGAAACATCATAGCAGAAACCAGAATTCACAACTTTATTGGAAATATCATAGACTCCTCCAACAATGTAGAGCTTGTTGTCTAAAACCGTAACTCCGGCCATGGTGGTGCTGGCGTTGAGAGGCAAGTGAGTAAGAACCTTCCAGTCTTTCTCATCCTCATCAAGGTAACAAACGGTCCTCATGAAGTCCTGCAATAGCTTGATGGTTGGCGAATGAGAGCTGACAGTGATGTATATACTAGGAACAAGAGACTCCACATATTCAATCAAATCCTCTGGCAAGCACTTCACATCTTCTTTGAGGTCTACATACATGTCGTGAATGAACAAAGCTGAGCTTTTGAAAAGCTTCAATAACCCAAAAGTAGCCGCTGTGTGATACATTAGAAGACAGTTGTCTGAATTGATAACATCGATAAGATGCTCAGTTAGAAGCTCTATCTGAAGGAACGCGGCACATTGGATGGCATCAACAATTTCATCAGCGCTCAACATGGGTCTTTCGCCATGCATCACACGGAGGGCTACCTGGAAGCCACGAACACTCGGCTCCTGAAGACAAATCTCATCCTCCATGCATTCCTTCATCCCAGATTGGAAAAGAGCTCGAAAGTATTCACAATGCAGCTCCAGGAGGCTTCGGTCCACCGTAAAGACACTTTCACCAAATCTCACTTTCACTATTGTTCTTGTGAAATCCATCGGCTGGTAAAGCGTCTTCCTCACGTTGATCTCTGAGCCAGCACAGCTGCTCGTCTCCATCACGTTACCTCCGGTCATGTTCATCTAAGAAATACTCACTTCTGCAGAGTCAAACGTGTCTCTAAAGACATTCACAGCACCACTGACTATCCATGATGTCTTCTAAAGCAAGGCAGATGCATTTGACCGGGTGTGCAGTGTTTGTACTACTCCTAACAACTACAAGAATAGAACCGACTATACATAGAAGTGAAAAGCACGGCAGCATTATGCAGCTAGAAAAGCTGTGGCAGATGGCCATCGATGTAGAGGGCAGCCGTCATCATGGTTATTTATTACCTTTTGTTCTTGGCAGGCATTACAAGCAGGCGGAAAATTTCATCTTCTCCTTTTGATGAACAGGTGAAATGCCTAAAGCTGTAACAATGGTATGCCTGTAAGGGTCAGTCTTTGTTGTGGGTCAGCATTCTAGGGGAACATGTGACTGCTCAAAATAAAATCTGAATGCAAATAAAAAGACTTGGTATAGTCCTATTGGAAGCAGTTGATTAGATTGCAGACAGTAGACTGTTTAATTGTTATCTTGAAACTCCAAACGATATACAATCTTTGAGTTAGATATGTGTTTCTCTGACTTTTACAGAGCATAAGTGCAAATGTTATAGAAATGCCACCGTAGGCCATGGCTTACAATGCATAAGGCCGATGAGTCACTCATTTAAACTCATTAAAAGTTTAAAAGTCTCTAAAATACTTGCAAAATTGATTAACTCTCCTTAAGTTTAATGGGAAAAAACAATAGACACCATTACAAAATGTTTAATGGTTTTACTGGTCATAATGGGGCTTGTATTGGTTTACTGGAAACTGTAATGGACCCTGTGGGTCTCTATTGGTAATGGTCGCCTTCTATTGGTCGCTTGTTAAATTCTAATGGAATAAGTCCCAAAACACACTACAGAAACACAGTTTTTAATGGTATAAAAGTTGATGGTTTGTAATGTCTGTAATGGTATTTGTAGTGGAAACCATTAAAACTTTCTGTGATGGTTTATGCTTTTTTTTCAGCAGGGATTTGTTAGAACTGCTTTTATATATTTTAGAATATAAACAAACCGTTGCCAGTAGCAACTGACTTCCATGGTATGGAAAAAATGCCATTGAAGTCAAGGCCAACTGTTTGGTAGCCAACATAAAAATATCTTTGTGTGTGTTTGTGTCCAACAGAAGAAAGAAACTTATTTGGAACAACTGAATTTTCCAATGTTAATGTTTATTTGCTGTTCAAAGAGGTTTTTAAAAAATCCACAGGGAAAAATCAGTGATGCTAAACATTATTGATTATCACGTCTGATAATAATCGATCGAAATTACAAAATGCTTTTCAACTTTGACAGTTGAATGCAAATGAGCTGTCAAATGAATGGCGGAAGAAGATACGTTTCTTACATTTGGGGCCTTTTATTAAAGTAAAAAATAAAATAACAAAAATATATAGGCTCGTTCCCGGGGCCGCTGCTGGCCAAATGGGTGCCCTAAGCAGAATTGTATTGTTTTGCCTCTCCCCCAAATTTTATGGAAGGAAAAAACACATAGGGGTCAAAATAGAACTTTAATGAAAATGTAAAATAAAATAAATACATTGTATTTAAACTGTATTATTTACAAATGACAAGGTGTAGCTAGACAGTTACCTATGGCTATGATTTTATTAATACAGTTGTCTGATTGAGTTTACAGTATTAAACATCTGATGGTAAATGTAACAACAGCAACTACCAGGTCTTTGGTGCCCTTGCAGGCATTTGTAATAATATATAATGTACATAAATTGCTTATTTTGTATTACATTATGTATTTTAACAGTTTTATTAATTAACTAATCATTATTGCCTCATTGTTTTTATTCAGAGCATTTTAAATCATTTTAAAGGCTGTTGTTCGCTTAGGTCTGTATTTATTACCACAAGAGTATTATTTGAATACTTCTTTGTAAATTATTAATTGATGTAACTAAACTGTGGTTAGTTTGTGGTTGTATGGCTAAAAGAACCATGATGTTTTTTTTTTTTTGGGGGGGGGGAGGGGGGGGGGGGATTTTTCGTAGTAAAACCATGGTTCTATTTATGGAATCTATTATAATATTAAGGCAGAGGCGTTGGTGGTGGTAGAAATTATTACCGACATTAAAACGCGTTATTAACGTCGACAGCCAAAAAAGTTTCACAGGAGTAACGTAACGTTGGCCTTTCTAAATACACGGGCTTCATCTTGGGCTTTTTTCTTTTACGTTTTTTACGTTAAAAAAACGCATTTTTTTATAATGCGTATAGATTTTGTTTTTCTTTTTCTTTTAGCAGCTTGGAATGGTGCATCCTGGGTGTTGGTGTCCTACGCAAGCTGCGTACTCTGCGGGAGTTGCGTTTTTTTTTTTATCCACCGCCACTAAATTAACGAGGTCATCTTGTGGTTGTAACCATGGGAACAGTAGCCAGAATGTTTCGTTCATTTGGGACATTTTTTGCTGAAGTTTGACACAACTAAATGCTGTTATTATTTATCACTTAATTAAAAACATTGCAAATCATTTTTAGTGTTTTGTTTAGGTTACTGCTAGAGGTTATTGAGCGAGACGTGCGTCAACAAAAAGTTCCCCCCGTCAATTTCCTACAGAGAAATCCTCTCAGGAGTCATTGAATAATTCGCTAATTGCTAATTGGGGGTATTTATTAAACACGTTTTTAAAAATAATTATTGCAGAGTATGGGCTTTGACGTTTCTTTTTATGTTCATGGGAGGCGGATCCACTTGAGTCCAGAACTTCCCAGCAGCGTTTCACTGTGTTCATTCCCTTCTCCACATCCTCTCCGAGCACAAGCGACTGAATACCATGGACAAATATCCAAACAGTTGAGTCTAGCAATCTCGGACAAACGTGCACCCGCGTCTTCTGTGGACATGTCGTTCATACTGAAGTATAACACGATCCAGCTGTTTATCAGAGAGCGCTGGTGAGCACTCAGGCGGCAGCATCATCCAGGTATGAGCTCTGAAGACCAAAGCACATGCACTGTGTCTATTGAGCTGTTTGATTCGGATCTGCGTCTCATCCCGTCTTCAGGATGTCTCTGATGTTTGGGAAAGCGAGAACTTTCAACATAGTCACAGTTCCCGAGCACGAGCCCTCGGAGTGTAACATAGTGATTTTGGGAGCTATGGGATCTGGAAAGTCAGGTATGACTATCACGTTCATAATAACAAACATAGTTTAATTATTATGCTTTGGTCATGACATTTTCTTAATGTATGTAGTGCATTTAATCTTGTTTTTTTCGGTCACTGACAAAATGTGCCTTGAATGCATTGTAAATAGTTTTGTATTTTCCTCTGTGTATTCATATTCGATTGTATCTGAACTGTTAAGCGTTGCATAATGTTAATGATAGTGCTTTTATTAATGAATGTTATGCTATTATATGTCAATGATATTAGTTTGTTTACCAAGAGAGAACTTTTTTCCCCATAATGAGATTTGTTTTTAAGGAAAATGCTTAAATAAAGCAAAATATTTCCCATTATCCTGTTGGGATGCTCTGTTATGTAACTGAAAATATGTCCGAACTTGGACTAACAGGAAGTTTGTCTGTCCCCCCCCCCAGCACTTACAGTGAAATTCCTCACGAGGCGCTTCATCAGTGAATATGACCCAAACCTTGGTGAGTTTCCCAGCTTTTACTGTATTCACCAACGATGTAACCAAATATTGAAAGGAGTTTGAAGGTAAAAGTTTAACAAACGGTCATTGAAAAGCTAATAACGAGTGACTGAACATCTGGATATAGGAGTCGTGTTCTCCTCAGTGTCTGTGGTGATCATGGCCCTGAACCGGATTATTTTTACATTACTGGAGCAGTAACTTCAGGCCAGTTTAGTTTCATACTGATGTAATTAAGGGTGACTCAGATCCATAGATGGGTGGCTTTAAAACTGAAAAGGATTTTACTTCGAGACATAAAAGCCCTCATTTTCATGTTTTTTCCTCGGCAGAAGATGAAAAGCTGAGGCTTATACGTTACTAAAATGACAAGTTTGACTTTTGACCACTTTTTCCATTGCACCATATATTTCTTTCTAGAATATGTTTCATCCTTTGTAGTTGTATCACATCTTTACGTTTGTTCAAATGTAATTCTTTTATGAAATCATTATATAAAATAAATGATAAAACGCACATGGATGTCAGGAACCGATGAAAAGAGAGACTTCATCTGAAGACAAAACACATTATGCAACTTGTCATGTAACTTTGCAGTATTTTAATGTTTCTGTGAATGCCAGATAGCTTAAAAAAGACGTGCAGTATCTTTATTTTCAGAAGATACCTACTCTTCAGAAGAAGTTGTAGACCAGCAGCCAGTTCGGGTTAAAGTGATGGACACGGCTGATCAGGTAATGATGTCTCGTTAATAATATTCTTCTTTATGCAGATTGACACCTCACGTTAGATCTTTTCATAGTGGTTGATGTTTTACTTTCTCATAATGGACGTTTGTTGCATAACCTTGGCAGCTTTACAGTATGCAAACAAATCTGTCTTATTTAAACCAGGATGGACCAGTGAACAGTGAGCGCTATTTAGGCTGGGCCAATGCCTTCATCATCGTCTACAGCATTGACAAGCGGAGCAGCTTTGAGGCCTGCCAGCTGTACTTGCAGACTGTGACGCTGTACTCAAAAGAAGCTCCTGTCATTCTTTTAGGAAACAAGGTGGACATGGAGAGATACAGGTCAATGAAACATCCTTTCTATTACATTTCAGTAAACATTGCTATTTATAACATACATGAGAAAATTTAAATTGGCTGAAAGTTTACTCTCTAGGCTCTTACTCTTTTACCCTCTAGGCATCCAAAATGTAAATGAGATTGTTTCTTCATCAGAACAAATTTGGAGAAATGTAGCATTACATCACTCGCTCATCACCAGTGGATCCTCAGCAGTGAATGGGTGCCGTCAGAATGAGTCAAAACAGCTGATAAAAACATTACAGTAATCCACTCCAGTCCATCAGTTAATGTCTTGTGTATTAAAAAGTTGCATGTTTGTAAGAAAAAAAATCCATCATTAGGCTGTTATAAATTTAAACCATCGCCTCTAGCCACAATACGTGTCCATAATCCATAATATTGCTTCCTCCAGTAAAAAAATCCATCCCCGATTGTCCTCGCACATCGAAATCCACCGATATATTTGTTTAGAAATGTTTTAGATTATTTTAACTTACAAACAGTGCTTGATCTGTGCATATTTCTCTCCTGATTCAGATGAGACATATTTTTCTCTGCAGAAAGCAATATTAAAGATAGAGGGCACATATTTTAGCCGAAAGCAACGGTTTGAAGTTAATATGTCTTAATGATGGATTTGTTCTTCACTTGTCTGAAGTCATGTGGATTACTTGTGGATTATTGTGATGTTTTTATCAGCTGTTTGGACTCTCATTCTGACGGCACCCATTCACTGCAGAGGATCCATTGGTGAGTAAGAGATGTTATGCTACATTTCTCCAAATCTGTTCTGATGAAGAAACAAACTCATCTACATCGTGTTCATTTTTGGGTGAACCATTTCTTTAAGTGTGAATCTTAAACAGCCAAATGTCCTGAGTCAGAGCGTGTGTTAGTCAAAACAGGAAACAGTGCATTTACATAGTTGTATGAATGTCCTTATGTTAGTTTAACTGGAAGAACGTTTGACCTGTGACTGGCTATAATTACAACAATTATGCTCCGTACCACCGCAAGTTATTTAGATTTCAGTTTTTCATGACCCTAAAATGTTTAAGTAAGGATTTGATTGGTCCGGGAAATGACCATTTATCGCCTTTTATATTTTCCTTTCATTATGCAAACACAGTGCATGATTTATGCAGTATCATACTTGAAATGACCCTAATACAGCTGGACTCAATCAAATCTATTTATGTAACCGCAGAATTATGTGTGCTTCTTTGCCAGCTGCGCTTTAAATAAAAGCTTTAACTGCTCATCCCCAGTTTATTTCTGCTGTGCCATTTCTATTACATTAGAGCGTTTCTCTAACTCGTTATTGTGCAATATTACTTAAGGCTGTAGTTATCATATCCACTTTTTATTTGGATTATGTTTTGTTTTTATCCATTATTACATGATTGCTTTTTAGTATTTACTCTATGGACAGTATCCTTCTAAAATAAGTCTCTTATTATCACCAAGGCTGCATTTATTTAATTAAAAATACAAAAAATAATGTTGAAAAATATTATTACAATCTGAAATAACTATTTTCTATGTTAATGTATTTTAAAATGTAATGTACTCCTGTGATGCAGTCTTCAGTGTCACATGATCCTTCAAAAATCATTTGAATATGCTGATTTGCTGCATAGAAACATTTATTATTACCAATGTTGAAAAAAGTTGTGCTGCTTCATATTTTGTGGAACCTGTAGGATTTTTATTGATCTATTATTAGTATATATAATTTTTCAGAATGCATTTTTAATTTGAATAAAGATGTGCATTCTTAGGGAAGGAACGTGAATGAAACATGCTTTCATAATGTGTTTGTTAAACATTTTCTAATGCATATGTTTTAGGCAGGTGAGCAAGGCAGACGGTGCAGCTCTGGCCCTTCGGTTCGGCTGCCTGTTCTTTGAAGTTTCTGCCTGCTTGGACTTCCTGTCCGTTCAGCACTTCTTTCACGAAGCCGTTCGGGAAGTGAGGCGAGAGAGCGAGAGGGGTGTGCGTCCGCTCTTCATCAGCGAAGACAAGTCTGCGATCAGCCTGTCCTCCGCCCCTCCGCTCACCACCTGCTATAAAGAGCTGCCCACCCCAGCCACCGCCAAGCTGGTTACGGTTAAATCCTCGAGAGCTCAGAGCAAGCGCAGAGCCCCCACACTTACACTGCTCAAGGGCTTCAAGATCTTCTGATGCACGGACGCCCTCTGCTGAGACTCTACAAGGAGGAGTGCTTGTGTTGATGTCCTAGCAGCTCATTTAGCATTCAAACTAACAGATCCTGAAGGATTACAACGCCTCTCACAAACTTTAAGAGAATGGACAGTGTGCTAAATATATCAGAGTGCTAATAATTGTCTTTGTTAGCATTTATGATTATTCTGTTATAATTGTTGATTTGTTGTTTGCTTGTTTGTTTCACTGTCTTGCACCGGAATTACACATGCGTTTCATTGTGATAAAACCATTTTCCACTCAATTTATTAATTTCAGAGGATTCGTTTTGGGCATTTTTTTATTTTTATACACATCAAAACCGAATCATGCACAGAATGCCAAATAAAGTTTCAGAACAAAATAAACATCTTTATCTTTATTTGTTCTTGTAAAACTGTAAAAAATAATTTTAGTATTGTTAAAATGACCAAGTTTATTATATGGCATCCCATCGAGTGAGAGAGAATAATTTACAGTGCTTCGTATAGGAAGCATAAAGAGAAGAATATGAAGATTAAGTATTTGATCTAATCCATATGAGTTTGTATAGTACACTATTACTGTATAGTTTAGAAAAAGGTTAGTTCTTGACCAATATTGAGGCACTTAAAAATAATTTTATATAACAAATAGTAAAACTTAACTTTTGAAAGAAAGTCTCAAAATTAATATGTGTAAATCTAGGCTATAATGTAATCATAAAAATGGTTGGTTGACCCGAGGCTATAAGCAAGCATGTATGTTGGAATAGGGAAACCAATGTGGCAGCCACAAGTTATTATTAAGAATAATTCAGATTAATGTTTTTTTGAAAGAAATCTCTAATGTTCACCAAGACAGCATTTAATATCAAAGATCTCTGATATCAAGATTTAATATCAAAGATATTATCAGCATTTAAAATAACTGATTTGAAAATAAATTATAAAGCAATCATTTAAAAATGAATTAATAACTTTTGGCTACCAATGTAAATGTTAAATACATTTCTATTGAAAAGAACCAGGACTAAACTGTTCCTGTGGCTCAGTGGTTGAGCATTGCGTTAACAAGGCAAAAGGTTTGGGTTCAATTCCCAGGGAACACACATACTGATAAAAAAATGTATAGCCTGAATGCATTGTAAGTCGCTTTGGATAAAAGCGTCTGCTAAATGCATACATGTAAATTAAAATGCAATTGCCTCAGAAGACGCTATTACTTGGGGGGAGTTTTGGGAAAGAGTCTCCTCATCTGTGTTGTGGACGTCCTCTTGCCCTTGTCCTTCCTCTGCAGGTTCAGGATACAGAGTAGACACATTCCCGTCCTTCCAGGTCACCACAATTTCTCCCGGATTCAGTCCCTCTGAGGCTTTGCTGTCGTATGAAGGCTCTTCCCAATCTCTATGGCTGTTGTGTGTATTGATGTGTTCGGATGGGGTGGAATGGGTTTTCTCCACCTTGACCTCTGTGACCTTATCAGTGACGATGGCCTGCAGTTCCTCCATTTCAGGTTTCAGCGCTGTGACTTTTGAGGCTGCTTTGTATTTGGCTATTTG